>DWMZ01001363.1:0-16712 GCA_018249855.1 Eueides tales michaeli
TATATATATATATATATATATATATATATATATATATATATATATATATATATATATATATATATATATATATATATATATATATATATATATATATATATATATATATATATATGTATATTATTTCCTTAAAAAAAATTTAAATGATACGAAACGAATATTACGAATACATTTTGTACATACTTAAATTATTTATTTATAGGTAGAATTCTATCAACCAGATCTGCCTATATTAAACCGTGACAACATTGGGCTGATGCTTAAGCTGGTACCTAAATCGTCTCCCAATACTCCGATAGTGGTCGCCACGACACATTTGTTGTACAATCCTAAACGAACAGATGTAAGATTAGCACAGCTTCAAGTGCTATTGGCAGAAATTGATAGATTTGCATTCAACAACGGAACAGAGTATGTATGCTATTCTTTACACTTTTACGGTAACTTTAATTGGTTGAGAGTAACAGAAATATCATGTTTTCTATCTGCGTGTTTTTAGGCATATAACTTAGGTTCTATAGTGTTTGTATAGCGATTAAAATAATATTAATATTCTATAGTAGTTTGTATAGTGATTAAAAAAATATTTTATTTCAGACCCAGCCACTTGCCAATAATATTAACTGGTGATTTTAATTCGACACCTGAAAGTGCAGTGATACAACTTCTAGACAGAGGACATGTCAGGTATTGATAATAAATAAAATATATTTTGTATAGTTTTAAGACATTTTATTAGAATCAGAATCAGAAATACTTTATTGCACAAAAATTAAAAGTTTATGTACATAATCAGTCTGTTCCGTTTTCTAAGTATACGAATGAAAACATTATTTATTTTCGTTTTCAGTGCTAGTTCATTTAGGGATAACTCGGATTGGAAGAAAATTGGTGTGACGGACAACTGTCAACATCTCTCCGTGTATTTGAATAGACAGAAAGGTGTCTCTACTGATTTCAGTATGATTAAGGTTTAATTTTCTTTTTAAATTTTATTTTATATACGAGGAGAGATCTAAAATTAGTGGAATGAAAGGGTTCTAAATGAAATGAATCAATAAATCTATTTTTCCTTTTCAATATAATCACCCGTAAGCTGAATAAATTTATTGGATCTATGAATTAATTTTTCTAAACCGTCGAAATAATTTTCTTTTTCTTTTCTTTTCTTCCATTATGTGCCGAAATTGCCTCCCTCACCTCATTTTCGTCGGATTTTTTTTCCCCTTAAGTCGCTCTTTAAATTGGGGAACAAATGAAAATCACTAGGGCCCAGGTCTGGATTGTAAGGTGGGCGAACTAGTGATTTGAATCGATCCTCCCCATAAACGGCTTGCATTTCATTTAAAATGGTGTGGCCATTCTTTCCTTGCTTGGTAAGGAATTTTATCACGGCACGGTGTTCAATCTTCTCCATAGTTTGTTTTTTTCCGGATTAACTTGTTTAGCAGGCGAGTGTTCGTAAACGAATGACGCAACAGGTTTTTTTTACCTGGTAAGGTCTTTATAGCGTCACCGGGTGTGGGGCGAGTGTGGCTCGCCCCTGAAGAAATAATACGAGATTTTAAGAACGCTCGTGAAAGAAACAGCGCTTGCAGGGGAATGTCCTGCGTAAGCTAATCAGGATGATCTGTGACCGTCTGGCCCCATCGCGCCGACGCGCGGACGTGCCGTGAGAAAGGACTGGCCTTATCTTACGGCAACGACGAATATGTCTAGACACCGAGGAGGGCAACTTGCCCGTATACTGAGCGTTTGCGGATGTGATTGGGTCGTCGGGGTCTTGGACGCTACGAGGGCGTCGAAGAAGCGGGTGAGGGTGAGGAGCGTATTTACACGCTGAAACAATGCGGGGGTTGGAGTAGTCATCCCCACGCTCATAGTAGTGTTTGGCTTAGACTTTGGAAATTCCATTAGTGACTCTAATTCGAAATCTTTGTGTAGGTCCACGTTGCGTACGTACGAGAGGCATCCGGATGTCTAATACGACGCCTAACGCCACACAAGTCTAATACGACGCCTGGAGCTTCCAGGGTATCGGTTTATTTTGTGAGTAAATAATCGAGACGGTCTCGCAACGCTTTCGAGGAAAAAGCACAGCTATGCTTTTTTCCGGATTGACCTCAAACCGCCACTTCCTAAACCAATCGCCTAGAGCGTCGGCAGCTTGTTGCAGTCTTTCGGCCAGTATCCAAGCGGAGCGGTCGGTGTGTAAAGGGCGGTGTCGTCGGCATACATCGCGGAATGTCGCTGGTGTAGAGCGCGTATAGAATTGGAGATAACGTGAAGCCATGAGGGATGCCGGCGCCGGCGGGACGAGTTGACGATAAGGTCCCTTCTAACCTATATCCAAACGAACGATTCGACAAATATTCACGAATGATGTGCACGAGAGAGTCTGGCAGGGCCATACAACGGAGCTCGAAGAGCAGGCCGTTGTGCCAGACCTTGTCGAATGCTTTGGCGATATCTAGAAATATGGTGGCCATGTCACTGCAATTCTAAAATGTTCGGGAGACATTCCGCTTTATCAGTGTCATCGGTCGCGATTGTATTGTCGGGCTTAGTGAGAGGAGTCTTAGTCGCCACTGTGTCGGATTGAAAGGTTCTCGACAGCGCCTAGAACGCCTGGGACGATGGCGTGAGCCTTTCGAGTCGACTATCCCAAGACTCGCCTTTGAGCTGTTCAAATTGAGATTTGACTCTTCTCCTAGGATTATTAAGATTTTTTCGGTTTGCGGTGTTCGGGCACGCGTCGAGAATGCGTTAGCTCACTGAGCTTCTCTGAGATCTCAAATCTCCCCTCGGGCAGATCTGAGATCTCTTTTGAGCAGCTTTGGAGCGTCTGTTTAATATGGGTCGTGAATTTGGACGCGGCTTCCCTAGCAACATCTACTGAGTCTATAATGCCAGGAATGAGGTCGGAGAATCGTCCGCCTTGATGAATTTGGCGAACTTTTTCCAATTTGTAACTGTTTTGGCCGGTGGGCCTGACTGAAGCTACAATTATATGCTGATGGCCTGTTAGAAATATCTGGCATATAGATGCTTTTTAAGGCTACCGGTGAGTCTAGTGGAACGTAGTGGGGGATTTTTTTTGTAATAAATTAGTGAGCAGGGGGGCCACTAATTTAATACAAAAACCCTTTTGCCATTAGGCGGTCAGTCTGTCGTCACGTATTAGTCGGTAGTTTGGATCTAGGATGCTAGGTTTTAAAAATGACTCCTGTACGCACAGGAGGTCAAGTTAGTGCGCGGTCATGAAGTCGCAGGTTAAAACTTTTTGGCCTATGACACTATTTGCGTTAAACGTCGCGATTGTAAGGGCTCTTGGTTTTAAACGCGAGAGACCCGAATCAGTGGGCAACGAGATATAATGGTTTATTACCGCCATTAGAATTGATTAAAACGCGTGAAAGCTCACGATGGCTTTAATTAGTTTGGCGGCTCTTGGGCAACCAGCATTCTGGCTGCTAGGTTACTGTCCTACTAATACGCGGGGCCATCGGGGGCAACGGGGCCTGTTGGGCTGCCGGGTTCATCGTCCCTACGTTGATCTCAAGGGTCTGAGGCGAGAAATCCCTAACCGTCACAGCGTATGTTGAGAGGCCCTGGTAGGCTTCGCTCTAAAAGATTTTGAGGAAATTTAAAATTTCCTCCTTTGGGAGAGACTGTAAAAGTGACTCCATTTTGTCTGGTCTGAATGGAGAGTACTGCTGTTTAAAGGCCACTGGTAAGCGAAGGGGATATAAATAATAATAAACTTATACTAATTATACCTATATCTGGATCTGGTAAAGCGGTGCAGGAACCACAACATAAAACTGCACTTCACAATACGCACGCACAATAGTTGAGTACGCATGAGCGTCCGCTTCGCTGCGTGCAAAATTGATCTCGCTACCAAGCAGAGCCGCTCGAAGACGCACACGTCCGAGTGGTTCGGCTGTCGAAGCGACACCTATACTAATGATGAATCCCCAAGTAGTATGACATTAAGTGAGCGCCCCTATCCCCACTCCACCCACTTCATTCCACGAACTTTTGGACCTCCCCTCGTATCTAGACTAGATGGATATATTAAATATTTTTTTTTGTAAATCATTACACCTTACCTAATTTATATCAAAATGATATGTTACCTTAATAGTTTTTTTTTCTGAATGAAAGAAAGAAATAAAGTTATTAGATTTGCAAGAGTGTTATAAATATAAATATATTAATAATTTGCAATTTATGTAATACTAACTTTCACAGATATATAATTCAGATTACATGGAGTGTCCAATGGAGGAGAAGTCATCTCCACCGAGAGAATTCAATAATTTATTTAATACAGGGGACATCGGGCATTCCCTCAAATTAGCCTCAGTGTACCACAAAGTAAAAAAAAATGGTCATTATGAAGCGACCACCTTTCAAGATTATTGGGTGACAGTAGATTACATATACTTTAGGTAACTTATTTATATTTAGCTTTTCGCTGTGTCCCGCACATGGCAGGATAGGCAGAGGAAACTTGGGACCTAATGTTAATGAAAACGCCTAATTTGGACCAACGCGTTTTGAGGGGCTGAACTCGACGCCGCGCTTTGACTGATTAACAGAGCAAAGAAATGAAAACGTTAAATAATTAATTTGAAAAAATTAAATATGTCATTTCCTCGAATTAGGATCGAACCCACAACTTCTCGGGTTAACAGCCGCACGCTTGCATCTTCTACTGCGCCGCCTTCTACGTTTGCTTAAATCTTTGATGTAAGTTTAAATTTCAGTATATGCAACTCCTTGAAATTAGTAGAGCGGCTTAGACTGCCGTCAACAGAAGAGTGCTCCGTACTGGGCAAGTTACCCAACAACCGCTATGGCTCCGACCACCTTGCTCTTGCTGCCACCTTTCAGTTAGGATCGAGATCCTCAATGCCTTCTTTGTATAACACAACATAAATTAATATCCAGATGATATATAATGATGATTTGTGTCATCCGAAACCTTTTTTGTATTTCTAAACAAGCAGTATATGCTTCAATGTATCTGACATTTCGTTTTTAATATTATAAAGTATCTCAGACATGGAATCATTCTTTGATAGACAATATTACACGCCATAAATTTCATATGTACGTTTAAAAAAAATTGACATTCCCGAGGAATAAAAAATTGACAGTAATAAAAACAGGTAATATAACTATACATTGTCATTGTCTATTTTGACTTCAGTAGAATATTCTATAAGATAGTAATAGTTTTTATTTGCGTGTTCAAATATTAACAAAATAGAAACTCTATAGACACAGATATATGCTAGGTGCCCGAGGTAACTCTAACTGTAGATACGCTTGTTACTATAACATATAGACTTCTTCAATAAATGGAGTATAACACAAAATAAAATTTACAATTTTAACCTTAGCTATAATTTTCGCCCACCCACCGAGCGCTAGTGTACGACGCGGCGACCACTTTCCTGCCTTATTTTAAAACATCATATAAAATATTGATTTTATTATTATATTGTACAATGCAGATTTGATTCATTAGAAGAGCACAACGAATGTAACATTTGATTGGATAAGAAAATGAATAGTACACTAGTAGTTTAAACTAGTTTCGTCTAAAGTACCTTTACTTGTTTGTCATGTAAATTATAAAAGTTACCATGGGTTGCCTCGAGGAGCAAGACGTGAACTTTTTTAAAGACTTTTTTAGTAGAACAATTCCATCATAAATTATTTTTGTATAGATTTAATCATTATCGTACAACAGCGGTTAGCGTGTTCAATCAAAAACTGTTTCATTTATTAATTTTATAAATAAATCTCTACTCTTTAAATTATATTGTGGAAAATCATTTGATATTAAATTAAATGATTTGAAAATTTGGTATAAAATAATTTGATAGTAATGGTTGAAACTGAAAATATTTTGATTCTATTTTTTTATTCAAAATAACAAGTTACAAGCTTCGTTCGTTGAGCGTCAAACCATTTACCACCGGTTCACTAAAGTCACCGTCTTTGACTAAGAACCATCGCAAGAAATTCAGCGGCACATGTCTTCTTTTAAACCAAAAGTTTATATCATATTATTAGTGACAATGATACATTTGAAATAGCCTGGAGCGAGCATATTCCCAAGGCTTGTTATGATTTATAAAATCGTTAGTTTGGTAATAATCTTTAACACACAAACGTCTTTACACAATTTCTTAAATTGTAACATAGAAAATTCTCAAACGTTTTCTGGGATTCCATTGTTAAAGCGATATGAGTTGATAATTAACATCAACTTCATAATACAAAACAAATCTATTGAATAAAATGATTGTCATACGTTTCTTGGTTTTGAGGCATATCATTTAAAATTCATTATTTTAAGAGGTATTTGTTGTTAATCTTGTACATATTGTTATGATTTTGTAATAACATATAGATTGAAATAATATACAAATACTTTACACTTAATAAAAATCGATAAAATGTATTCGTTGTTATTTTCTTTTTTGGAGTTTTTTTGTGGATATTACATATACAATTGTACTTTTGTGTATATATTTTTTTGTAGGCACTTCTGTTATGATCTTCATCCGAAAACTAATAATGAGTATTTTCATATATCAGACGCACTAGTTTAAGTAAAAAATGGCTATTTTACAATAATCCGTCAATCACCTGGTAGCATATATAAAATTGAAGATATGGCAAAAGGGAGAACAATTATTAAATATATTTTTATTTCAATCGATGACACTGAAAATCAAGTACCTAATTAAATTCTTATTAGACAAGACACTACCCGACAGAATCTTTCATTGTTATTTTTATCACGAAAATTTGTATGCAATATTCGATTAAGTTTATAAAACAATTTTTAATGATAGGTGCTTTAAATTAATTAGATGGATAATAAAAGCGGACAGGACGATCTAATAAAAAAATGTCATTAAGTAAAACCCCTTTATTCAAGAAATGTATAAGCGATTACTACATAGAGTCATTCAAGAAACTTATAAGCGAGCGCCGTAATTACTATTGATCTGATATGTTATTAAAAATTCAAAAATATATTATTCAGTGTGAAAAATGTCCTAAAAGTAAATATGTAAGAAATCTGTTAAAATTGCCTCATTCTGTTACGGAAACACATAGGTGTTTTTATTATGAATGTTTTAATTTAACCGATGGAACATTTATTTATGGATTTATATAACATTGGTGGTGTAACATTTTTGACAATAATAGATAATTTTACTGAATAGGCACAAGCAATGGCATTACCATTATAAGCAGCAACGAGCATTCATATCGCGGAAACATTATTACAGTTATTCTCAGTACTAGGAATATCATTAAAAATAACTACAGATTCCGACCTGATATTCGATAATGAAGTAATAACAGAAATCTTTATTGTGCACAGTATAAATAAGGTATAGACGCCGATGATGGCGGGCTTAATTTTTAAAACCATTTAAAATCATTCAATTCAGATAAACAAAAGAACACCATTGATGAAAGTGTGATTTATTTCTGTAAGAAGCAACACAATGTAAAATATATGCCTCTTCTAGCATTTCAATGGAAAAATAAACTACTTTAAACTTTGGCAGTGGGCCATCCAAAGAGTCAAGTAATTATACTGAGAAAGAGTGAGAGTGCCCAAAAGGGCACTCTCACTCTTTCTCAGTAGCAAGAGCTTTATTTGAGGAAAAATTGATACTGTATTTGCAAAATGAATCCGAACCAATATACTCACACACGCAAAAGTCGCTCCCATAGAAATCGTTATATTATTTACTTGTATGAAATGAAACAAGAGAAATTATTATCATTTTTTATTTTATAACATGTTTCTTATATGTAATAGTTTTGGGCTCCCACTTTTGAATCATCATCACCATGTTTATAAGTAAATTTTCTATATAAAATACATTAGATTAATCTACACTACTTAGGCCGTTTTCCAAGTACATCTGAAACAGATTTAATATATTTTTTAATATTGTTTATTTGCAAAACATTTTTCTTTAAAAGTTTCTGCAATATGTTGTATGTATATGAAAACAATGCAACATCCTTTTATGTGAATTTTCATTAATATGTTATTATTTTGATTATTGTTGCGTTTTTTTACACGACTAGCTTATATGCTTAAAACATTTTGTCAGTACCCAGACCCACACACTGTTTCTTTGACCTAAATCATATTTTAATACGAAATTGACAAGTAATTTTATGTTACAATTAGTATTACACAGCTTAAAAATACACAGAACAGAAAATAATATCTTTTCGCAAAACAAAAAAATATTACTAATTACAAAGTCCTTTCGCAATATTCCATAACATTATTTCTGGGTGAAATCGCTCCACAAAAGCAAAGGAGAAGAAACTTCGACTTTATATACTTTCCTTAAGTATAATTCGTAGACATGAGTGGAGTATGTGGTGCAGCTAATGAAGATGGTAAAATGTTTGTATTTTAAGCATTTTCCGCCACTGAGGAAAGTGGCGATAGTGACATTGACGTGGAACTGGAACGTCAAAATAACGTCGAAACTCATGATCACATCAGTGCTGTAACATTGTGTGACGTCACATGTAACGTCATAGAATGTGAAAAGCACGAATTAGTGGGAACAAATCGGAAAACGGCCTATGTTGTTTTTTGACGTCGCCGCTCCTTTTATTTTTGTGTTTGTTATTATCTAAGTCTCCATTTATTTTTTGTCATTTTATCCTTAACAGCATCAAATAAATCTTTGGTAATTTTTTGACTCGGTTTATTTTTAATAGCTTGGTGTAGGAATATCTTTGTGGAACGATGATTTTTCAGTGTCTTTTTTAATATGTCGATTATCTTCGACATATTAAAAAAACACTGATATCAGATTAAACTTGATTTTGCTCAGATATGGATACAAGTTTTCTGATATCCGGGTCTAAGTTTTCTTCATCTGATTCAGAAGATGATGTATTATAAATATTCACAAATTTAGTAGGATATATATGTTTTAGACAAGTAGCACAGTATTTTTCCGATAATTCGGGTATGGGAGAATTCAGCCGCTGCCGAATGACGCCAGAGGTAGTAGGAATAGATCTTCTGTCATTTCTGTGAGAAAGATTGATTCTATAGTTTTTCTTGGTTTTCCAAGAACGTTTTCCGGATTAAAAAAATTAATACGTCGTGTATTAATATTGTGAGTGTTGGGAGTGTGCTTACGAATTCAACAAGTTAAACATAACCGAACAAAGCAGTTTTTGAAATAAACGTGAGTGGAATATGTGATGTAGCTGATAAAGATGTAAAAATGCTTGTTTTTCAAGCATTTTTCGTAATCGAGGAAAGTGACGATAGTAACATTGACGTGGAACGCAAAGAGTAACGTAAATATACTAAGAAAGAGTGCCCTCGCTAGATTTTTTTGAGGAAAAATTGAAACGGCAGTGGCATCTGCAAAATGAATCCGAATCAATATACTCACACACACTCACAACTCGCTCTCATACAATTCGTTATAATATTTACTTGCATGTATCATAGGTATTTAAATTTGAAATGAAACAAGAGAAATTATTATATTTTTTTTATTTTATAACATGTTTCTTATTTGGGCTCCCACTTTTGAATCATCATCACCATCTTTATAAGTAAATTTTCCATTCAAAATACATTAGATTAATCTATATTACTTATTTTTAACGATATTTCAAGTCAGTAAAATATTTTGTGATATTTTTTATGTTAATACAAATTGAAGAGACAAACATCATATTAACTAACTACATCTGTAACTGATTTTATATATTTTTAATATTGTTTATTTGCAGAACATTTTTCTTTGAAAAAATTCTGCAATATGTTGTATGAATATGAAAACAATGTAACATTCTTTTATTTAAATTTTATTTACGTTTTCATTAATATGTTATTATTTTGGTTCCGGTTGTTGATATTAATTATTTCATTGTTGCATTTTTTACACGACTATAATGTTTAACATTTTGTCAGTACCCAGACCCACACACAATTTGTTTCACCTAAATCATATTTTAATACGAAATTGACAAATAACTTAATATTACAATTAGTATTACACATCTTAAAATTACACAAAACAGAAAATAGTATCTTTTCGCAAAACAAAAATAATATTGCTTAATACAACGTCATTCCGCAATATTTCATAACACTACTTCGAGGCGAAATCACTACACCAAAGCGGAGAAGTATGAACCTCGACTTGACGCACTTTCTTATACAAAGTAACCAAAATGCAATTGTAACAAAAAATAATAAATCTACTAGCACTCACACGCACAGAGATTAACCACCATTTTGTAATTTGTTCAGTTTATTCTTCCTTCGACGTTTTGTGTGGTCCTGCCACTTCGTTAGCACTTAGTTGCCAGAACAAAAAAAAAATTTATTAATTTGTTTCGGAATCAATTAGTAGATGTAGTTTCAAAAGATTTCAATTTATGGAAGTGTACCCCCCCCCTGGTGGAACGTCAAAATAAGGTCAATGCTCACGATGCTAACGCTCCGACCCGTCAGTATTGTAAGCACTAGTCAAGTCATATGTAACGTCACAGTCACACGAATTTTACCGCATCTGTGGTACGCTATGAACGCTGTTTTGATAACTCGGAAAACGTCCTGAACTCGCTCAATAACTTTTGTCATGTGACAGTATTTCTTTATTTACTTTATAATATATTTCTTTATCTACTTTAGCTAGACCATTATGGTTATTCATGAGATGTTCCAGATTCAGTTTTAATATATCAATGCAAAATGCTTACCACGCTCAATAACCTTTGTTAAGACAGTATTTCAATATTTCTTATAGTTTAGCTGGACAGTTATGGTTCTTCATCGGATATTCCAGATCTTCAATTTTAATATCTCATTATAAAATTCTCATCATCTTATAGTTTATCCCTGTTGTTCTGCATCAAAAGTGAGAGTATTCAAATTCAAATATAGCCTATTTCCTGCCCAGACCGATAGCTATAAAATAAAAAAAAGTATTTAATTCGGTCCAGTAGTTTAGAAAAAGTGTCCTTATATAATATAGATATGTCAGCGACCCGCCTACGGTATCGTCCGTTTGAATTACACTATTTTATTTACTAACTAGTTGTTACTATTTTTCGTAAAACGAAAATACCTACTTGAGCGCAAAGCTTCCGGGTAAACTATGTTGAAAGTTGACCCGTCCGGCACGTGAACACAAAGATTTCTAGAACTGGTAATCCGATAAAGAGAGACGTATAGTTATACGACCATGCGAGAAACAACTGACACCGAGATCTACTTCAACACGAAAAGTCTTCCCTTGAATCTTATTAATTGTTATTGCACAACCCACCGATACTGGGAATTGAGTTCTTTTAAATGGGAATTGCGTTCTTTTAAATAGGAATGGAAAACTTTTTGGTATTGTGGGAATTCTGGGAATAAGGACGATTTCTCCTGCACCGCAACCTGTTAAAATTTGAGCCTCGATTATATTTTATTGCAACTGAGTTACTTTTAGCCGAGTTCCATTTTAGAGTTTTGGTGCTCTTGAATTTCGGAGCAGAATAATCGGAATGTCAATTTTTAAACAAATTTCATGAGAAGCAGTCCGGGTATGTTTAAAGAATTTTAAAATTCTATTCTAGTGGCTTCTTGTTCATCGACCATTCTATTAATTAAACTGTAAACTTTGTTTTTCCTCTGTATATTTGACAGTATTTTATTATTAATTTCAAATGCCTGGTCATTGTGATTAGTTAAAATGAATCTTTCACATAGCCAAGAATGGTCCCTATTTAATGTATTTGTTACGTCACCGTAAACCGACGATATAAGATGTGGTTGGGATTGCACTACACAACATAACTCAGGCGTCAGAATAAGTTTTCCTTGGTGTAGTTGTGGATATTGATTTCTTATATTCGACTGTTCGTTGTAGTCGGATACAAAATATATTTGAAGAAACTTAGGTTGTTCTTCAGGTAAAAGGGATCCTATCAAATGGTAAGCCTGACCTTGCATCTTAAAAGTAGGCATGAAAGGACCTTCTGAGATTATTTGAGCACCAAAAGATGTCATTTGAAACGCACTATTATAAGTGATCACACTTATAATAGTGCGTTTTGTCTAAGAACTAGTGACCGACCGAAACTGTATTTCAGCCGAAACCGAAACTAAAACCAAACTTTCGGCCTCGCTCTTAGTTTCGGCCGAAACCGAAACCGAAAGTTACTTAAACATATTTAATATTTCTATTGCATACTGAAATTTTGTCTCTTTACCCTTTATCTACATACCTCTGCAGTTACTTCCGTCATACATTGCTGGCAGCATACTTCAACATTCATTTCCATATTCATAGCTGATCCACTAGGAATAGATCAATTATACTTTTCTGTTCCGTTCGTTCCCATATATTTTGCCACCCCACACTTGTCATATAGCATTTTTCTTTACCGAATATCTATTTTTTGACAAATAATTTGATAAAATTCTTAATGTTTAAATGAAATAAACGTGAAATTATGTAATGACGGTCGAAAGACCGTTGTCCTGGTGGCAGCTCCGCCTTAATTTCAGGCCATTCCCGGTTACATGTGAAAGTAACAAATAAGTCAGGTCTACGTGCGAGGTGAATTAATAATTAACTTTAAATTATCTGAGGAGTTAACTTCTAAATTTTGTTTAAAACCTTCTATATGCAAGTTATGATTATTTCAAAGCGGCCTGCGCGAATTAAATCCATGTTTAATATAAATTGTTGCGATGCTCGATCGCAACGATAACTAGTCTGCGTCTGAAATAAAATATATTTGCAAGAACTGTGGGTTTTGGCCTGATGGTGGTTAAAGGCTACCAATGAGATGATACACCTGTCCTTCAGTTTTAAAAGTGGGTATAAAATTTCCTTCCTTGATTTTTTTTGCGCCAAACGTAGTCATTTGAAAAAGACTATTGTATTTACGTATGTTTGTTAAAAATGACCAGATAATGGATGGTTATTAGTTAAGAGATTTTTTATTGGTTGTGGCGGCTCCTGAAGGTTAGAAAGACTAGCTTTACCTGAAGCACAGCACACCATTAGGTTTGTCCGTCCATTTCTTGGCAGAACAAGTAGAGCAGATCTTATTCATGACTCCGATTTGGACGGACGCTTGTTGTGCATAATCAACCTGTGAATCATATTTGAAAGCCAGTCTGTTGCTATTTGCTAAAATTCGATTGCGAACTCTATTTGTGGACAACTGCTGTCTCTCTGCCTGAGCTCGAAACTGCAACGCTCGAGTCTCTTTCGCGCAACTGAGAGGTCTTTATATTTTGTTCATGAAGATGTTGGGAACGCGCCAGCCTCGACTCTTGAGGTTCTCAAGCTTTGTTCGGCAAGGCGTTGCGAACGCTCGACTCCCGCGCGCTTCACTCGGGGGTTCTTAAACTTTGTTCGGCAAGGCGATGTGAACGCTCGTCTCTTGACTCTCGTTCGCGTAAATCAGAGGTCCTTACATTTTGATGGTGTAAAGACGTTGGGAACGCTCCAGAGTCGACTCTAGTGCACGTAACTCAGAGGTTCTCAGAGTTTGTTGTGCAAGGCATTGCGAATGTTCGACACTTGACTCTCGTGCGCGTACCTGAGAGTTTCTTTGCTTTTGTTCAACGAGGCGGTGTGAACGTTAAGGTGAAGATTCTCCCATACGACGTATTCTGGCTGCCCGTGCTTGAGAACTATGTTTAGAAAGTTCCTAAGTTCAGTTCCTAGGACTTGGCTCTCTTAGGCATTTTCAAATGTATAAAAAAAATGTTGTGTTGTTGTTGTGTGCCTGTAATATTTTAGCTCTGAAAGGAATTATTGTTTAGCCCAGAAAAGAACTGTTGGTTAGCCCTGTAGTTTTAAGAACGAAATAATAATAAAAAACCGCACGAAAATTATTAAAATTCTCTCTTACTCATAGATACAAACTTCCCCTTCCGCACGCGCACTCACACCTTGGTAACGCCCACTTCGCAAGGGGCCATGCAGCAGAAATCGTAATATTTAACCTTTGCCATAACTTCAAAACCAAACGTCCAATTTTAATCACTCAAAGACCAAAATATCTACGTAAATTGTACTTAGTGATAAAATTATATTTTGATAAGGATTAATAGCGTCAGTTCAGGGATCCGCAAATATACTTGCAGGGTCCAGGTATAACACCTCCCCCTTTAAAGAAATAAACTTCTATTTTTTTAGAATTTTATGTACAATAAAAGGTTATATTTTTTTAACTGATGAAACTGTTTCAGAAGTCATGTCAGTCTGTCTTTCAGTTTCATTTTCTTAAAAAAAAACGGTAGGCGACTTGGAAGAGGTTGAATTAGGGGATTTGAAAGAGTGAATAGGAAAGGCTGCTGTTAGATTTGTAATATAACCTAAACATAATATAACAAATAATAGTAATTATAATTAAAATAGTTAAAACAGAGTAATGAGCTCCATATTTTATTATATGTGGTTTATTTATTATTTTATCAAGGTTCTTTTCAAAGGATTTAATGATTTCATTGTAGTCAACATCGATATTTTTAGTATCCAAATCCTGTAAAGTAATATGTGACACATTACTTATACTTTCCCTAAATGCATTTTTACATTGCAACAAGGATCATTTATTAAATTTAAATTAGAAAGATTTGATACAGGTGCAGTAATGTTTACAAAATTATTATTAGCATGCAATTTTGTATCTTTACAATAGGCTATACAATATCTGGGTAAACTAAGTACACCAATACCATGAATATTTTCTTCCACTAACTCAGAGTTAACAATCTATAGATAATTTAATTGAGTTAAATGTTGAGATTTTGAATGAGATTGTACGAAAATCCACTTATTATTCATTAAAGCTTTCCAAATATCTAAATCACCTTTAAGAATACTAAATTTAAAAACGTATAAAAATTTTGGACGAAGCAGGATTTGAACCTGCGCCTCTTGAAAACCGTTCAAGCGCTCTGACCACTAAGCCGTAACGTTTTTAAATTTAGTATTTTTCTTTCCTAAGTGTGTAATAACACTTTAAAAATAGTAAAAACACCTTTAAGAAATTCCGTTTTACACTGCACTGGTAATTTTTTTATCACTTTTGATAGTAGTTCACTTTCACAAGATGGATTTGCGTTTACCGACATAACGTTCATGACGTTGCATATATAATTCTGGGAGTTTTCAATTTTACACACTTCGAGAGAGTCAATGTAGTGTACTGAATCTTGTCCTTGGTTATAGCTGTATATTTACTACCTGGTATTACTAAAGTGAATGAGTCTGGCTTACTAACGTTATGAGGTACGGGGGGTATTCTCAGGAATTTTATTTATAGCATAATATTCCATTGAATATTATGCTATAAATAAAAGTACTGAGATGTGAATGTGAATACGATGTCCTTGAGATGTGAATGTGAATACGATCTTAATATTTAAATAATAACAAATAAATTTAGATATATTTATAATAGAATGCATTGAACTTAAATCTAAACTTACACCTAATTCAAGACCATTTGGTAAATATCTATGGTTGTCGGCAAGCTCTTGAAATAACTGACTTGGAGTTATTATGGAAGGATGAAGTATATTCATACTACAAAACAGACTAGCATTAATAAGATCCTCTAATTGAAAGGATAAAGCAAGAATAGAACATTCTAAATTATTTAATATAGAATTTATTTCCGAAATTTGAATTAATTTATTTGAAATAACGGTAAAGTTTTTTATAGATGCAGAGAGATTTTTATAGAGCTTGTCAACAGCTTCATTTAAACTATCCTCATTAATCTTTAGTTTATGTAAAGAATGATTATAAGACGGGATTACTGATGATGTAACTAGAATATTTTGCTTAATTAATGAAGCTAGTTCCTTATTATTATTTTGCTATAGCATTATCGTATTTAATAGCATCATCTTCATCTAAAGTGCTGATAATGTGTTCTTGTATTTGTTTAATATCTTTTGACTGTCTTGTATCAATTTTTCGTCACTTTCCCGTCGCTTTCCCGTTGGTGAGTTGAAGTAATTTTTTTCATTTTCACTACTATCAGAACTGTAAATTTTCTTTTCCAAACTATCGAAATCAAACCAAGCCAAACTATCTTCTGTCCAGATAATGTTGCGTGGCACGACATCTGCTTTTCTTTAATATTTGCGAGAATAAGTGTAGCAGTTAAATAAAATTTTATTTGTTAGTCACAGAAAATTCGAAAAAACACCAAAAAAATTAAAGTCCGTCTTTTCTTATAACAATACTTTTAGACACTATAGGGGCAACAATCCGCGAAAGCAAGTAGGGCAACTATCCTTTTTGATGCGTATACTTGCCCTTTTTATTTGCGAAATAAATAAAAATTATTAAACTATAAATTACATTAAACTTAACTTAAACTCTAATGAATGCAAAAAAATCAAAAGTTGACTGAATCCACTATCAGTAATAAAGATATTTGATAAAAATTACTTACCAATAAAATTCTAGTGCTCGTTAAGGTTTCGCCGCAGCAGATTTTTGCTCACGCGGACAATACATGTACGCCAATTTCGATGGCTTATGCCGCTCGTCGCTCTGAGGCCTGTGGGGAGGGGGAGGGGGAGGGGGGGGGGGGGTGGGGGGCCCACTTATTGTAATAAGGCGCCATGACGGCTT
>DWMZ01001364.1:0-16711 GCA_018249855.1 Eueides tales michaeli
TATATATATATATATATATATATATATATATATATATATATATATATATATATATATATATATATATATATATATATATATATATATATATATATATATATATATATATATATATATATACTATACATACTGTACAAGTATGTATTTCTGTTGTTGGGCTCCAAGCATGTAACTGTAAACGTTGAAATTATATGGGTTCGATCCCCATTCGAATGAAATATTTAATATTTATATTGTTGGCCTGGCAAAGCGCGGAGTTGAGTTCCGTCATTCAACACGCAATGCTTTTAATTTGAGGGAAAGATGTAAACTGAAATGTCTTTTTATTAATAGGGACATTAATGTCTTAACACTACATTAGACCATACATATTTATGTTATGATTGTCATGTAAATTACATGTCATATAGCTTGATCTAAGTTTTTTCTACAATACTTTCTTAGTAAATTAGAAATTATATAAACAATTGTTTTCTTGTTGTTATTCATTTATGGTAAAATTATATCATATATGTAATTGCATCACAGTCAAGATAGGTTTCGTTCGACACCTACTTGGGGTAATTATAGCAATATTTTTTATATTTATATTAGTTTCCCCGCTCTTGTTTATATCGTGATAAGTTCCTTAGCTCCACATTGGACTGAAAGTGTGGAACAGAGAGTTATAAGAATGGCTTCCCTCTATCCTTCTTGCAAGGGAAAAGTGTGAAGTTGGTTTCATTTTCATTTATCTTTCTTCGTTTATTATTAACTAGCGAGTCCGTGGCTTCGAACGTGATTATTTATTGCTATAGTTAATATTTCAACGTATCGAAAATAACAGTCATACAATATAAAATTCCAGATGAAAACCAAACAAAGTATTTAAATGTTACCTAACCAAGAAATTAAAAATAATTTAACTAATCTCCTTTCCAAATAAGCGAAGAGAACCAAATAAAAATATAAATTAATAAATTTATTCATATTTTTTTGTTTTACTTTGCAAGTTAAGGCACATAACAGCACAAACATCTGTACCTGTAATACAATCGAAACGGATCAATGCCTGTACATACGTGGGGTTTAGGGTACGTCCCAAAATAAGAACAAAAAAAATGTCTGTTTCTATATTTGTATAAGCTAATCTTAGAAGCAGTTCACCCGATTGAATTGCTATTTTCACTATTGCATTTGGGTGAGCTTCCGTTATTATTTAATGTTGTTTTATTTCAACTGGCATTTGCTATAAATAACTATTTTATGAAATTTAAAATTCACACAGCGTATGGGTCGGTCATTCCATAATCAAGTCTGCAAATATCGCGCGTCTCGTAGGCTAAATTTTTTTTCATCTATCATATCTGCTAAAATATTTGTTGTAATGAGATACTGTAAAGTACAATTTAAATCTAAATGCATTACTTTATTTTAAATGTAAGAAAAAAATATTTATATAAGAAAAAGAGAGCCCGAGTTCATCCCTAGATCCCCAAGTAACTCTATATGAAATTTAATTACAATCAGTTGTCTGCGTTGTCTCCGTGATCATGTCACAGACAAATAGACAGACAAAGTTACTTTTGAATTTATAATATTAGTATAGTTGTATTACTTTTCTAAATCTTAACAATAACTACTTTTTGTTCTTTTGAGGGTCTTTTTCGGTATTTGTAATCAAAAAATATATAATGGTTAATAGCGAACAAAGCAAAATATAATGGCATACCTACGTATGCCATTATATTTTGCTTTGTTCGCTATGCTTGTAAGTTTTTTGTAGGTATAAATAACATTTAACAAAAATATGAGTAAAAAAAATATATCGTTTAAAAGACATTTAATTTAAAAATCTCAGCTCATTTTAATCGAGTGAACAAATAAATACTCTGAGATCTTCTGAAACTTTAATATTTGCTTAGTGGTAAAATCGAGACTAGCCGGACCTAGACTGAGAATACCTAAGGAGTATTCACATAGGATTTTAAAGCACCTTTCAAATTTTCTTCAAAACTAGTTCTTACTTCGCATTAAAGTACACATGATGAACAAACGTACGTAAATATCTATTTGTTATATATCTTGTTGGGTTTGACGAAAACAAACATTGCTGAACTTGCGTCCCTCATACTGGCCTTTGAAAATGAAACCTTCCATTGTTACTAGCGTCGAGACCGTTGTCAAATAACAGTGATTAGATGCTTTTGCTGGTTTCGGTTTTCATTCGGGGTTTTCTTCGAACTAGACGCATTATTTTTTGTAAGTAAAACCAGGGTATTTATATGAAAATTAAATGATAGTTTTTTCAAAATGATTGGGTTTATCTCTAAAGTGTAAATTCTTATTTTAAAATACCTCTTATATAGTTTTTTTTTAAATAATTTTTAGTTTATATCGTCTTCCATGGACAAGACATTTTACTAAGTTTAAAAAACTAAATTTAAGTAATAGTATATAAAGATATATAAAACGTTATAAGGCTATTGATGTAAATATATTAGTTAAATTATAATTTAATAACATTATTATGAGCGAAAGATTATCAAAACATCAAAATATCAAAGACTTAAGTGAGTGATGAAGCTAATGACTCGTTGCTTACTAATAATTCATTAAAGGACATAAATGTTCTTAAAGGTAGTATAAGCTTAATAATTGTTACAGTTACTACTTTAGTGTGCGTTAAGGCCAAATTTGAATTTCTTTATCCGAAGGAAAGTCGAGCCCACATTCGTCGTGTTTATAGTTAGACATTATGCCGCTGCGCCTCGAACTCTTTGAATATTATCAGTAAATAAAAGTAATAAGATTCTTTTTTTTATAGCAATTAAAGTAAACTTAATTATGTATTAGATTGAGGTAGGAGTTAAATGCAAAATGAGAAGGTAACTGAGAACGTTGTCTGCAATTGTGCAGAAATCAAAAAGAAACATGTTTTAGTTAGTAACGGCAAACATAGAGCCGTTCGAACCGTTGTGGATCCACAGCGGCTTTGCTTTGGCTCCGTGTAGATGAGTCATTTCACTGTGAGTTCTTTACTGTATTTATCATGGGGAGTGTTCTGGAGAACAGTTTGATCTTGTTCCTGCCGCCGAGTGTTCATTATGGATATTTTAATAAAAATTAAGTGTGCAGTTCCTCATGACATTCAATTCAAGACTATTATAATGACAAAAGTGCGTGTGCGGATAAAACACTGTTGATACTTTTTCAGGAAACTAATTATTTTATACATTTACTTTAAGTTATATTTTGAAAAAAGCAACTACTGAAGCCGGCTGTTCTCAACAGACTCGCCTTCCGAGTCGGTGGTAGCTAGCTACTTGTATGAGTGACACTACAGACATTTCTAAGTAACTTAACGATCCAAAAGTGCTTAATATAAATCATTGATTTTTTTTGGTTTTATTTTTTAATTTTGTTAACGAGTTTAACAATTGTTTGTTTTATTGTTTTTATTAGACAAATTTGATTAAAAAATACTTAAATTACTAGATGTTCGATGGACGCTGAATTTTTCCTCTTCATATTTTATATTTTATTCCCAAGTTTACATAGTTTTGGATAACCAAAGGTAATGTAAATATTCTCAGGTGTTTCTTATGGATTTTATTTGTTAGGAGTGAACTGACTCACCAGTTCGAGTTTGCTTATCGTTATTGACGAAATTGGATCGTCCTTTACATGGTACCTTTCATTCTTCATTCAACAGTACGATTTACCGTATAGTTAAATTGTTAACGTTACATCTATAAACAACCTTACTTTGACGATATTGTTATATATTACTTCTTTCTTTATTATGAAATGGATATTTTAATTGATGTTTTATTAAGTATTTAGCTAATTAAGTAGTTATAACAAAATTGACAAAATAAAATGAATAGTATAAAAATCATTTTTCTTGTTTCTTGGCGTGTTGCCACAGCGTGTGGCTATAAAGGCTTGATATCAATTCGGGACAATGAAAGGTCTGATAAGAACAAGTGTGGCGTTGAGTTCCGCAACTCAACAAACTATATGCGAAAGCCGCGCCTATGCTCGAGATATTGTCGAGAAAATTATATTTCCTCCAGATTCTCAGATCAAGTCTCTAAAAAATACTTTAAACAATTCATGTATTTTCATAAAACTTAGTTGCTTGTAAACGTTAATACTGTTGCATGAAGTTTGACTTGTTAAGTATCTATATTATGGAGAGTTGGATATTTTCCCACAGAAATTAAGCGCTAGCTAAGTAGTTTTGGCGCTTTGGATCTACTTTGGCTCCTAAATTCATATTAATCGTTAAGACAAGCATACTATGTAAGTAATTAACTTAGCTAAGTTTTTTTCTACTTTGAAGTGCATAATCCTTGGTAAAAATTATTAAATCATTTTAAAATATGCTTTATGAATTAACGTGTATTCTAAAATATAATATAAATAATTACATCTAATACATTTTTATTTTGGATGACAAGGCCACATATTCAGTACACGTCAATGTCACGCAAAATAAAAAGTTTTAACGATGCGTGCTCATATTTACATTTAATAATAGATTAATAATGGATTGTTTATATACTATTTTAAAAACTATATTAAACATGTATACTTTATAGTAATTATTGGTCACACAAATAATAGCAATTTATCCTTTAAAAAAAAGTAAATTTTATGATAAAAAAATATTTCTTGTAATTTAAAAAAAATTGCAAAGTATAAAGTATAAACAATATTGAAACACCGATGGTCTTAGTTATTCTGTGTCATAGAATATAATTATTTTTCTATTATTACTTATGTCATAGGATATAATTATAAGTACTCAATAGGTCTACAATGAGAAGTTTAAGGATATTGAAACGCCAAAGGTCTTAGTAACTGTGTCATAGAATATAATTATTTATCTATTATTATATATGTCATAGGATATAATTATCAGTCTACAATGAGAAGTTTTAGGATTTATTACTTACTATGTTTATATATTACATTATTTTTATTGTAATAGATATAATTATATCTTAGATAACATTAGTATTGTCTTGAGGAATATATTATTCATGACTGCACGTAACTTAATATAAAAACGATTTATAGCAGCTGCGCAAATTCACTTAAGGGACCAAACACAAACATTAACAGACATTGAACATTTAGTGGGCAAGAGACTTTATGGAGAAGGATATCGTACAAGGGATAATTTAATTTGGGACAAGAGGCAACCCCCGTCAATCCGTCATCCAAGCCACATTCAAAAAGCGAATGGTTGCTGATCCTGATCTTGGCCAGATGCATAGGCGTACAAACAAGCCTAAGGAGTATGCGATAGATTGTTGTAATAATCCTCCGTTCAATATATCTTTGAGAATTAAACCAGGGCCGTCTAGAGATTCTAGTTTGGATAAGGGCATAGTTATCTTTTTGGGCCTAAAAAAATTGCAGAAATCACTCCAGAACTTACGCAAGTGAGTCTCTGCAATATTGTGATAATACAGGGAGAATGAACCAGGGCTTCATAAGACGACATGAAATATTGTGATAATACAGGGTGACATGAAATGATTAAATGGATAACAAGATAAAGGGTTAGGAAGAGAGGTAAATCTAAGGAAGCTATCAAGTGGATAAGGCAACAGTTTCTCTCGGGAGCTGAGCTCAGCTAACTTAGACAGCTTAGACTATAAAGGATGGGAAGACAGCTGTAACATTTTACTCATAAATGGGTCAGCAAGACATTGTTGGCACATAAGGAGAGGTGGATCTAAACACTCGTACGACAGTCAGCAAATTAAATATATAATGGAACTCTCAGTGGGATACTCAGCTGATGCAATTTCTGCCTGAGAAACGGAAGAAGGATATTATAATATACAGACGCAATATCTAGAATAACACCAACAAGATACTCTCCCTTGGCAAGAGCTCGTCGAATATCTGTAGACTATCAATAGTACTTAACCATTTTCTAAAGCCAAATTGAGAGGCCGCTAAGATATTTCTGCTTTTTACTATCCATTCTATTCGACCCGCGCCTCTGGCGCTGGTCAGGGCACTTGGACGGATTCAAAGAGGCGCGGGTTCAAATCCTGCTTCGTTCAAATTTTTATACGTTTTTAAATTTAATATTTTTCTTTCCTAAGTGTGGAATAACACTTTAAAAATAGTAAAAATGATAATTTATTGGAGGAAAGTCCAGGGAGTAACGTGGATGTCTTAGATATTCCAATTTATCTAAAAGCTTATCTAATTTGGTTTCCGTCTGTTGTACAATGTGTGGTCTAGCGTTATACACTTACACATTACAAAGTAATAAAATAAACTGCACCGTAAGCATAATATAATTTTAAAACAAAGAAGCTACATTTTTAGCTATATATACAAGAATACCTTTTGCCTATCTATGTTTAATCGATTCAAGGTAGAAAACTTAAAAGAGCCTTACAACGTTATACCAGAAAATAAGTGTTGACCCTAATCGTTACATGCATAACAATTAAGCGTAGATGCTTCCTCCCCTTAGATGCCCGTGTTGAATATTACATGAATGTGAAAGGTAAAATATATTTGACATTTCAAATATCTGAACAATATCAAAATTCAAATGGAGATACAGTTGCTGCTGTGAAATGAGTATATTTTTAGTGAAATATAAACTGGAAAAATTTCGCAGTATTGTTATTTTTTCATAACACAGTTTTATTAAATGAATAAATCATTTTAGAACAGCAAGCGTTTCTTGCTTGATATTTATTTTCATTTTTGTAAATTTTTCATGACCATTTATTATATTTATTTTCATTTATGTAATTTTTAGGAAATAAGGAAAATATACTTCAAATATAGCTACTGTCATGTGCTTACTTAAAGAAAAATGTTTTAAGGGCTTTTTTATGGAATATATATATGTATATATATATATATATATATATATATATATATATATATATATATATATATATATATATATATATATATATATATATATATATATATATATATACAAAACTATTAAGCATATGGGTCACCTGATGGTGAGTGATCATCTCTGCCCACAGCACCATTTAACACCAGCAGAACTACAGGTGCATAGCTAACCTTACAGGTCGAGATTGACGCCCTTTTAAAGGAACCTATATCGCATCGGCCTGGAAACACCGCCGCAGGTATGCCATTCCACAGAATTATTGCGTGTGGAAGGAAGTTCTTATGAAATTGCACACAGTACTAGAGTGTCACGTATTCAGATGGTCCGGATGATATCTGAGCTTGTAACGTAAAACAGTTAGAACATTCGGCGGTAGGAACCAACCGAATCAAACTGTACTCCAGAACACTCCCCATGATAAATACAGTAAAGAACCCACAGCGAAATGACTTCTGTACACGAAGCCAAAGCAAAGCCTCTTACAGATCACAGGATCCACAACGGTTCGAACGGCTCTACGTTTGCCGCTACTAACTAAAACACGTTTCTTATTTATTTCTGCACTATTGCAGACAACGTTCTCAGTTTCCTTTTCATTTTCCATTTAACTGCTACCTCAACCTAATACGTAAACAAGTTTATTTTGATTACTATAAAAAAATAAAGAATTTTATTACTTCAATTTATTGATAATAAGTAGAAGTAATAAGATTCTTTTTTTATGTTAATTATAACTACTATTAAACATTAATTTAACATAAAAAAAAGAATCTCTATAAACTATCTATAAAGTCTAACTATAAACACGACGAATGACCTTAACGTACAGTAGTAACTGTAACAATTACTGAGCTTATACTACCTCTAAGAACATTTATGTCCTCTAATTAATTATTAATAAGCAACAAGTTATTAGCTAAATAACTACTATCACTTACTTCTTGGATAGTTTGATGTTTTGATAATCTTTTATTTTATATATTATTATATACTATGTATTAAATGTAGTTTTTTAAACTCAGTAAAAAGTCTTCTTTAATGAAAACAACGATATAAACTAAAAATTATTTAAAAAACATCAATATAAGATGTATTTTAAAATAAGAATTTACACTTTAGAGATAAACCCGATCATTTCTAAAATTTAAAAACTATCATTTAGTTTTCATATAAATACCCTCGGTTTACTAACAAAAAATAATGTGTCTAGTTGACACCAAAGAAAACCTCGAATAAAAACCTTAACCAGCAAAAGCATCTAATCACTGTTATTTGACAACGGTCTCGACGCTAGTAACAATGGAAGGTTTCATTTTCAAAGGCCAGTATGAGGGACGCAAGTTCAGCAATGTTTGTTTTCGTCAAACCCAACTAGATATATAACATATAAATATTTACGTACGTTTGCTGTTCATGTGGCCTTTATTGCGAACCAGTAAGAACTAGTTTTGAAGAAAATTTAAAAGGTGCCTTAAAATCCTATGTGAATACTCCTTTGGTATTCTCAGTCTAGGTCCGCCTAGTCTCGATTTTACCACTAAGCAAATATTTAAGTTTCAGAAGATCTCAGAGTATTTATTTGTTTACTCGACTAAAATGAGCTGAGATTTTTAAATTAAATGTCTTTTAAACGATTGTTTTGCTGCACTAGATTTTGTTTTGATGTTTTTTTAGACCTACAAAAACTTACAAGCATAGTCAACAAAGCATTAACCATTATATATTTTTTTGATTACAAATACGAAAAAGACCCTCAAAACAATAAAAAGTATTTATTAAGATTTAGAAAGTAATGCATCTATACTAATATTATAAATTCAAAAGTAGCTTTGTCTGTGACGCGATCACAGAGAAACCGCTGAACCAATTGTAATTAAATTTCATATAGAGATACTTGGGGATCTTGGTATAAACTCGCGCTCTTTTTTTTCTTACATATTTTTCAGTATTTCCAGGAATTTCGGTGTTTTAAGAAACGGTCGATAAAAAGGATTTCTGGACGGAATGACCGACCCATATGTTGTATGAATTTTAATTACAAACAGTTATTTATAGTAAATGCCGGTTGAAATAAAACAACATTAAATATTAACGGAAGCTTACCCACATGCAATAGTGTAAACTGCAATTAAATTGGTTAAACTGTTTCTAAGATTTGTATACAAACATAGAGAAACAGACAATTTTTTTTGTTCTTAATTTGGGACGTACTTGAACCGTATGTACAGGTATTGTTCCGTATTACAGGTACAGATGTTTGTGCAGTTATGTGCCTTAATTTGCAAATGGAAACAAAAAAATATTGATTCATTTTTTAATTTACATTCTTATTTGGGTTTCTTCGATAATTTGGAAAGGAGATTAATTAAATTATTTTTAATTTCTTGGTAAGGTAACATTAAAATACTTTGTTTGGTTTTCTTCTGAAATTTTATATTGTATTACTGTTAATTTCGATACGTTTAAATATTAACTATAGCAATAAATAATCACGTTCGAAGCCACGGATTCGGTAGTTAAGTAATAAACAAAGAAAGAAAAACGAAAATAAAACCAACTTCACACTTTTTCCCTTGTAAGCAGGATAGAGAAAACCCATTCTTATAAAGCTCTGTTCCACACTTTCAGCCCAATTTTTGCAACACTGCATGTATTGCTAAGGAACTTATCACAATATAAACAAGAGCGGGGAAACTAATACAAATATAAAAAATATTGTTATCAAAGCCCCAAGTAGGTGTCGAACGAAACCTATCTTGACTATGATGCAATTATATATATATATATATATATAATATTGTTTTACCATAAATGAATAACAAACAATAAAACAATTATTTATTTCTAACTAGCTGACACGGCAAATTTCGTACTGCCGATAAATAAAAAAGCTAATTTTTTATTGTTTGAAGTAACAAAAGAAAGTGTAAAAATAATGCACACTTGATGTTGCTTAAAAAAACCATCTCACAAAAAAAAATGACAATGAAAGGAAAATATATTTACAGCGGATATAATTCTTTTTGATTTGCCTAAACTATAATTAAACTTAATTAAACACTTACAAAACAAATTCGGCTAAAATACTACTAACTAATGACATAAATTAAGAAAATACTACTTATACTATTTTAGTATTGGAACCCACAGTTACAATATAATCTGGTAATCAATTTAAAGCTTTCTGATAAACTATATTTTTTTTGTTTTGCGGCGCGTAAATAAACAAAGAGGTTTGTGAGGGTTTCCGACGCGCGAACATTCTGACACAGCAATACGACTATATTCTTGCCTGTCTCTCTCTCAATTTGATTGACAATGACGGCCTAAGTCAGATCGTATTCTCCTCGGCATGGTAAATTGTAACTAATCAAATTGAAAAAAGTTCTCGCGCACTTAGCTGTAAAATATCACTATCACAAACGATCAACAAAGATAAATAGTACGGGATTTGCAACATCACTATCACAAAGCATCACCGAAGTGAAGAAAGTTGATATGGTAAGGTTCTTTGATTATATCGTTCCAAGCGTGACAGTTGAGTACATATCACTTCGCCAGTGTCACGTTGCATGGAGAAAACAAAAGAGGTTGTACGGTAAAGAACAGATGATATTACACTTTCTTCTTTTCTCCTATTCTTCATTCTCCTATTATTCTCCTATTCCTTTCCTTTTCTCCGATTCTCCTATGGTGTAAGAGAATGCATGTAAAGAAAAGAAGATTTAGTTAAAAATTGCCTTCACCTATAGCAAAAAAAAATCTTAATAAAATAAATATATACATTATATACATAACGCACAGGGTGTTAGTAGTAATTAATTTAATATTGTTTTATCCAATATATTTACTTAAATAAAATACATAAAGGAATAAACACAAACATTAACAAACATTGAACATTAAGGGGACGAGGAACTTTCTGGGGAAGGACATCATATAAGGGATAACTTAACTTGGGGAATGTAAAAAAGATGTGAGAAGGGGAACCGTTGTCCCGGCCACATTCACACAGTGAGTGACCCTGAGCCTGATCTTTGCTAGATGTACAGGTGTACATGCATGTCTAAGGCGCAAGCGACAAATGGTCGATATTATCCTCCGTTCAATATTTTGTTTTTAGAACAAAGCCAAGGCCGACTGAGGAAAGGTTGAATCGCAGCATAGAATTTACCTTTCTGAGATTTTGATAAATTCCAACATTCAGACCATGACTCACCCAGATGAGTTAATGCAAGGAGCACCAGATCCTGGGTCGAAATAGAAAAGTGATCCAAATTGCCACACTATCCAGTGTGGCTAAAAACGCAAGAGTCTGCAGATTCACACCCAGTGAAGAAAGTTCTCGCGCATTTAGCGGTAACTGTCACTTACAAAGGTAAAGGATGCAATCTTCAGTGTTGTCAACTCGAATTTTGAAAAAGACGTATGACAGATTAAAAAAAGGACGGAGAACCTGATAACCTGAGTCGAATAGTAGTTGCGAGGTAAAAAGTAACAAAACCAATAAAGTCTTTTATATTACAATATCAAATGATTTTCGTTAATAAATCTATTTTTTTATTTAAAGAACAAAATTTAAATTCTTCAAAACCTTAATTTTAAATATTTTTAGATTAATGTTAATTTTTAAGGCAGCAACAATTCATATATTAACTATTTAACTTTATAGAGGCTGACAACATTCTGTTAATATGTTTTATTTTACACAGTCACATATTTCGCAGTTCTATCGAATGAAGACATTTCAGTTTACACCTTTCCCCCATATTAAAAGCATTGCGTGTTGAATGACGGAACGGCCAACAATAAATATATTAAATATTCCATTCGAATGGGGATCGAACCCATATAATTTCAACCTTTGCAGTCACACGCTTGTGGCCCAACAACAAAAATACATACTTGTACAGTACCTACTTGTTGCGGTGGCCATTTTGGACTAATAATAATATTGTTTTATATGTAAATTCATTGTCTTCAAACCTGAAGTCATAATCTAAAGGGAATCTTGAAACCTTATAAGCTGGGAAACCTCCTCTGGCTGGTAATGAATAATATTTTACGAGTATTTGACTTGCAGTGTCAGAATGTGTGGAGTGTATGTTAAATCTTCCAAGGTAACCGTATGTCAGGAAAAACTGCACTGGTTGTACTTCTTTTTATCCCAAATGTCAATACACTACATTTTTGTCTTTAATCCTTGCAGTAAAGTTCATGAACGTTAGAATTAATATAATAATATCTCAATAATTTAAAAATATGTATATATTTATAACCTTATAAATAGCTACATTCAGCTTAAAATTCAGAAAAATAAGGATTAAGGGATGTTTTTACCATAACTTTATTGAAAAGGTTAGAGAAGAAAGTAGTTTAAGATAAAGACCAAGCAGCTTTCCTATGCTCATACGGCTTAACCCTTTAAGCTCAATGAACACTGCGAAGAGGATTAATTATAACTTGATAGATTTCACTTACTCTAAACATATACTAACACTGCAAGTCATATAAAGTCTTGTAAGAAGATATAAAATTAAATCGTGCAGAAAACAAACAAAGACCCGACGATATATATATATATATATATATATATATATATATATATATATATATTATTTGGTTTGATGATATGTACCTGGCCTAGATATTGTTATTATTATTATTTTTGTAGGTAATAACCCACTCTATCACTGATATAGCGTTGATCCACTACTCACGGGACACCCATTACAGCACGTAACATAATATTCAACACAATACCAAATAAAAATAAAACAACTTTTTTTAAGTAACTTTTGTCTAATTTATTTTGTTATCATTAATCGTTTCAGTACTCAATGACTACACATTACGAAAATAACAAAAAAAAATAAAATTATGTCAAAGCAATAAAATATACATTTAGTAGAATGATTCTCAGTTGGAAATTATATTAAGATCGAAGCTCAGTCAGTCAGCCAGATTTGTAAAATAAACCAGTTACAGCGCCAAGAATGATTGCTTTCTTATCGACACCGAACAGACGTCCTTAACAAATATTAATCAAACGGGGAACTTACACTGATTTTAAAAAATCCATCTTTGTGAAAATATATAAAGTAATAACAAGTACATTATTTGTTTATTAGTAACTTATTGTCTAAGGCCTGTCAAGGCACAAGAGCGTAAGCGTGCGGCTGTAAACGAGACAGCTTGTGGGTTCGATCCCCAAACGAGGAAATGAAATATATGCTTTTAATAAATCTGAAACTGATCGCTGTCTGTACATGGAAGATATATAAACCTCTATTTTAGGACTTATTACATTGATACACGTCCCCTATATTATAAATATATAGGAAACGTTTAACCATTTAATAAGTCCCAAAATAGTGATTTTTTTAAATGTTTGTTTATTTGTCTCAGAAACGGATAATTAGATTTAAATGCAGTTTTCACTAATATTTTGTGGCCACATTGTCTTAGCATTTAGTGTTTGTTTTAAACGCCTGATAAATAAAAAAGTTACGTCAATTTAACATTTTTAGTTTGACAAAATTGCCACAAATTTTATATTAATTTAGCTGTTGTATTCTATGTAATGCATAGTATCTTAAAAGTGATAATTGTATTAAAACAAGAAATGAATTGAGACTAGTAAATAAAATAGTGTATTTCACGCGGACAAAGCAGCGGCGGAGTCATTTCTATGCTCTGGTACAAAGGCTAAGCGTGGCTTTGAGTTCCACCACACGACCCGCAATGTCTCAAATTCGGCAGAAAGTAAGAAACGGAACGGAGTGTCTTAACAATAGGTTTTCAAGTTTCAGAGGGAATAAAATGTCGTAAATCTAAGTTTTCTTTGCCTATTCTGTTCTAGGGTAAAACCGGGACAGATGCCCTACTTTTACACAGCTAAAGTCATGCCTTGGCTTCCTATACGAATGGTCGCCCCAAATACTTTCAGTGCAGTATAGATGTGTAAACAGAAAATTAGGTAGGTACATTTAAGTAACTTAGAACGTAATATGAATAATATTTTGCACCTTTTTAATCTTTGGCTGTCAGCATGATAGAAAAAAAATGGGGTTAGGAACTCCATTTTTTGTAATACAGCATAAAGCTGAAAAATAGACCGTCACAGATTTTTTTCCAAAATTATGCATACTTTCTTTATTTGTATTATCTTAATGTTTGTATACTGACTATAGTTTCTTGATTCTTTGATTTTATGTTCAGTTGTACTTGGTCTAACGTATTTTTGAAGAAAGAATCTCCGGGCGTTAATAATTAAATGTAGCTTTGCTATTATTGAAATTTCAGGTTTGAATTTGTTCAACGATTGAGGTTGTATAGAAGTGTGTCTGAAAATTTTCTTATTGCATCGTAAAATGTGGCAGAAGCAGTTATAATTAATTAAATCTTTTTAAATTGCACTCTTGAAATTAAACATTAAGTTAAATTAAATAAAAACAAGAAAATAATAAGAGAGTGAAAAGATCATAAAAAATATAAGCATTGTGGGGCCTGTGAAAGGACTTCCGATGTCGCTATACCATTACCTCAATATTGTGGGTCCTACAAGCGTGCTGCGTGATTTTTTTCTGCTTCACACTCCCTTTAGTGTTTTGAAATGAAATATTTCATATTTTGATTTCTATGGTAACAAGGCACAGCGCGGTGTTGAGTTCCGCCAACCCACACGCAGTCCCAAATGCGCGCATCTTCAGATACTTTAAGGAATAATTAATAAATCAATAATTTACGAAAAATATCGTTAAGTTGTTAATAATAACTACGAAATCCAAGTAGTTTGAGTCGAGCAAAGTAATTAGGGATCGAAACCCCCTAATAATGCCGTAATATAATAAATTTTGAGTTTGAAATTAAATTTATATAAATATAAAATTGCTAAATCTTCCCTTATCTACTAAGAAATTAAATATTAAGTATATAATAATTTACTTCAGCATAGTAAGCAAATTAAATATACCTTGCAGATTTCAAGCAAACACTTTGTAAAAACAGTTCTTCGACTTTATTTCTTATTAAATGAATATTCCTCTCTAAATTAGCTATTTGCATTGTATCCACGACATTCGTAGGTTGTAATTGCTACATATTCAAAACCATTCGCATAAAATAAATTAGACAAACTAATTTATTTTATGCGAATGGTTTTGAATATATAGCCTACGGCACTATTGCCAGTAGTGTATTGAATTATTTTATAAATATGTAATAAGTTGAAACACTTAAAACAGTATACATATTACTATTTCTATACTTACTTTATAATATTAGCAACGGTCGTTCTTAAGTATATAGAATAGAAGTTGAATGCTGAACTCTTTGACATATCGATTACTTATTTGTTATATGAACTACGAATAGTGTCATAAATTTGATAAATCTGTTCAATTAAAATTGTACTAACGTCATAAAATATTTCTTCAAACGACTCTTCTAAAAATTGTACAAAATCTGTTGTTTTTATTCAAATATTCAATTGGACATTTGGCATATATTATTCAATAAAATACCTTAGGTGACCCAAAAACCTTCTCAATAGCAACCGCTGTTTAGCAATCCCTAGAGAATAAGAGACAAAATAAAAATCATTTACCACATCTGAATCTGCAACATTGCTAAGAATTTTAAAAGCCAATATTACTTAAAACAAAGTCGTCTGAAGGCTGTTCAAAAATCGGACTTTAACTTGTGACTTCATAAATATCACGTGATGTATGTCGTGCATCACGTTTTCTATAGTTTATAATTAATCATCCGAAAAATGACGGTGCTTATAAATACAGTAATGATATCTTTGGCTTACTATTGTATTATACCAAAACCAAACTTATAGAATCCTAATAGTGCCTACTAGCCTTCAGAAAATGGGCCTCCTCGTCATATTAAATACAATTGACCTGAAAATTGTCTACGCTTGTTTTTTAAAAAAATACATGTATATAAATATATATATATATATATATATATATATATATATATATATATATATATATATATATATATATATATAATTTAAATGTAAATTTATACATATGTTATACATTTTAATAATAAACGATATGCTTGTATGGAAAAATGACGGTGGTTATAAATACAGTAATGATATCTTTGGCTTACTATTGTATTATACCAACCAAGTTAACTGGAACAGACATGTACCTAATGTAGAACCTTTATTTGTGTTTAATGAATTTCTAATGAATGGAAATTCTAGTTATGGAATGAAAGATTTCAGTGAAACAGTTACAGTTTTAAAGGCTCTTATTTTAATTTCACTTTATATTATACAGCGTGGGCCAGAAATTACTGTCCACACTCCTTCAATCCAGTCCTCAAATTTGTGAAAACTCGCTTGCAGATTGCTCGTGGGATAGCGAACATTTCCTTGCGAATGAGCATTGAGCTGAGCAATCGTCTTCGTTTTATTGGCGTTTAATTGGACTCTAGAGGTATCCTCAAAGAAAAAATCCATTGGCGTGAGATCTAAACTCCGGAGAGGCCACAGAATGCCTCCTCGACGTAATATTAGTCCTATATTAAATAATTTGTTTATAGCCGCTAAAGACTTATTCGATGTATGAAGATGTCGGGCCATCTTGTTGCAACTTGTATGGCACATTTTCAAAGTAATGCGGTCTGATGATTCCTTGAGCCGACATGGCATCTCAGACTTCAACTTTGAGCGAATACCTTCGCTGTGTTGCTCTGGATCTTTGGGGTTTTAATTGGGGATTATGCGACCACCTTATTGTACATCTATCCTATATTATGAAATTTAGCACTTGTAAAAATTTACAATAC
>DWMZ01001365.1:0-16705 GCA_018249855.1 Eueides tales michaeli
AATACAGCGTGAGACTATATTGTTAAACATACTTTTCGGTAATGGCGTAATAACAGCTACTGGAGGCGGTGACGGCGGTGCATCGTCTGCTGGAAACTCATATTGCCTAATTTCATTAACTAATCTGTAACATTAATTTCATAAAAATTAATTACATTATGCAATAAAATAATTAATGTAATAGTAATATTTGATTTTCACGATTATTACACATTTTTAATGAGACTTTTAAACGGATTTATCGCGTATATTGACTTTTAAACATTTTTGGAAACCCGACGTTTCGAACACTTTACAGTAGGCCACGTCTACCCGTGACCACGAACTACTGTAAAGTATTCGGAACGTCGGGTTTCCAAAAATGTTTAAAAGTCAATATACGCGATTAATCCGTTTAAAAGTCTTTCATTTAAAATAATTCATGTATTCTGTATAGTTCAAACATGGAGAGATCAAACACAATCACACAAATCTTGATTCAACATAAATTATTTTTTTATAGTTCAAAACTATAACTTTGATACATTTAAATATTGTGTTGGTGGCAGAGTAATTGCAAATATATATATATATATATATATATATATATATATATATATATATATATATATATATATATATATATATATATATATATATATACCGGACGTTTGTTAGTAATTTTCACTCTCGCCTTATGGTTTGTTTGTGGTAATAATCGGTAAAGAAACATTATTCCATAAAAAACAGCGTTGTGATTTTTTTTTCTTTTTTTATTGCGCATCCAAAAGCATAACTTAATCTTGTACAGTAGTTTATGATGACATGAACTTTATCACTGTACAAGTTTCACTTTTTATAAATCGAATACAAACATATGAGGTCTGTCTTGGCGCAGGGGCACAATCGTGCGTTTGTAAACGCGACAGGTCCTTTCCACACTCGAGAAAATGAAATATTTAATATCTTCATTTCGGCAAGTAAAAGTGCGGTGCACAAAAAATCCGCCCCACAAACTCACATTCGGGATAAAAAAGGAACGGACGTATCTAAATAAGAATGGAGTGTATAAACACGAGGTTTCCGAAATCCCTCTGCCTATCCCACCATAAACGGGACTCAGCGTAAAGCTAAAAAAGACAATATTTTGAAATAAATTAATGACTGTGCTATCAATACAAAAGTGATGCGACACTTACGTTTGTTTCCTGGGTTTCTTCCTCGGGGAGAGGTCGTGGTCGGGCGCGGGCGGGTCGGGTTCCAGGTCGGGCGCCGACACCGTGGTGGAGCCCGAGCCGGCGCCCCGCTCGCCGCGCGGCACGTCCTCCCAGCCCGCGCCCGCGCCCGCCGACACCGTATGCGTGTTGACTATGGCCGCCGCTTTTGTGGGCGAGCTGTGTAGTAAAACGACTAATAATTATACTAAATTTAAAACCGTATAAAAATTTGAAAGAAGCAGGATTTGTCAAGAAGATTTTTACAAATTTCCGCTATCCAAAAATAATTTGTTTAGAGTTATCGTTTGGCAGAAGATAATGCTATATATTATATTTTTTTACTTAAATTAAAAATAGTAAAAATAATTGATAATTATATAGCGCTCGGTGTAACAGGCAGATAAATTATTCTATATAATAGCGCGCGTTCGTCTGATAGACGGCAGGACACTACAGTACAAATTACTAACTAAGATATCGAATGGACGATGGGAATGGAAAGTTTTCCATTATCATTCTACTTTCTCACATAGAAAATAATACACTCTAAATTGACAATATGTAATATCCTAATTTTAATTTCATTTTACTTTAACAATTGCATCATGCAGATGACAAGGCAGAGGCAACTTGGAAGTGCCTCAAATTCACTTTCCGCTGAATTTATGGCATTTCACGTTGATTGGCGAAACTCAACACCGCACTTGGCATATAATAATAACTTTTTACACAAATCTAAGCTTATTAACACTAAATAAACCATTACTTATTTACAATTCCTCAAATTCACACCTACAAAAGAAAATTAAAAAAAACTTCAAATGAATAAGAAATTAATTAATAATTTTACATGTTTAATGTAAGTAATTTAAGTTCTCCTTACAACTGTAGTTACTACATATCAGAGCATAATTTAGAATGTCGAAAAAAAATTATTTACGATACTCTCATACATTGGTTTCAAAAAGAAATACGACAAAATAATCATCATAATCACTTCGCGACTCAATGTGTTATAGAACTTTGAAATCCCTGAAATATGGCTTCTCTGCAAGTGCAAAGTTGTTCTAAATGATAAACAGAGGAATATAGGCTCACTGTCTATACTAAGTCAAATTCAATACAAGGGGGACAGCGCGTACGCAGTCCCCACTACCAAAAATTACGCGTCCGAGTTATCCGCATTAGGGATAATCGCAGAGGTCAACCAGTCCGCAGTGCAATGGAAAGGCCTCGCTCTGGGGGAACCGCCTTCTTGATCACGGTGTCCCCTACGCCAGGTAAGTATGCTTAACGTACGGAACTTTTAGGTTGCCATGTTTCGCGAGAAAATCTTGCCAGCGCGATTCAGGATTCGTATGGATATGTACAACGCCATCTATTGGCGAACTTTTAAAACTGTGTTTCTACATAGCTCGATCATATATTTCAGCTAACGCCAAGGTAACTAATAACATCCGCAATAAATAATTATTATTTTTTCTATTTTTTTAAGGTTTTTTTTTGGTTTACATATTGTTACATTTCTCATAATATAGTTTATAAAAAAAAGGTAAAGAAAATATTTGATTAAATATAAATAATAATTTGCAACAACTTTCACAACTTAATTCAATTGCGTATTATATGAGACCTACCTCAATAGATTTTATGTCAAGCTCTAGTAATAAAATTAAAAAATCTATTTTTTTAATTCCTTTAACATATTTACTATCGTTAGTATCATATTAACTAAAAACACTAAAAATACACACACACAACCTTAACACGAGATTTTTGTGTTGAGAAAATTAAAAAAATATTAGAGAATACTAAATTTTAAAAACGTGTAAAAGTCTTAACGAAGCAGGATTTAAATCCCACGCCTCTTGGAAACCGTCCAAGCGCTTTGAAATTTTTATACGCTTGTTACAACTTATTTATGTTATTAGCATCTCTTTAGGAAGATTTTTATATATAAATAGCATACTCTCTTGCCAAACGACAATTCTAACGAATTGTCTATGCTATGAGATGAGATGCTAACAACATAAATAAGTTGTAACAAACCTATAAAAATTTCGACGGAGCTTGGTCAGAGCGCTTGGACGGTTTCCAAGAGGCGCGGATTCAAATCCTGCTTCGTTCAAACTTTTATACGTTTTTAAAATTTAGTATTTTTCATTATTAAGTGTGGAATAACACTTTATAAATAGTAAAAATATTAGTGAATCTTGATTGCGCTTAGTGCATAATTATCGCAATAGTAACTTATCCTTTTACTAATATATAATTTTTCTAATATAGAATTTTAGGCGTCGCACAAGCGTGCGAATATAAACGCGACAGGTTAAGAGTTCGATCCCATTTGAGGAGACAAAATATTTAATATGTTCATTTTCGTCGCTCTGGTAACTACACAAAGCGCGGCGTTAAGTATTTCTCTTTTCAAAATTCGAAGTAAAGTCGGAAACGGAAATGTTTTAAATGAGTCAGTGTCTTAACAGTAGGTACCCTGAATGTTCCCTCTGCCTACTCTGCTATGTGTGAGATACAGGGTAAAGCAAAAAAAAATGTTTAATAAACTCACCCATCGACATCACGTTTTCTTAATATCGAAGGTCTGGCCACGAGAGGCGACTGAACAGATGTAGGCTGCTGGCGGGATTCTGCAGTTTGCGTGGTCACTATATTTGCTGTGGAAATAAAACATATTTTCTATAGCTACACATTGTATTTTGCATATACAAGGGTAGACGGGGGGAACCTAACCGTGAATTTTTATTTAATTCCTTTTTAAGATTACTATTGCCAATAATTATAAGTAAATTAAGACATATCGTTTTAAAATGCAATATTTTATTTACTAAAGATATCCTCTCAAAAAATGTCTAAATACTATCATTATTTCTAACTCACTATATATGGTATTATTCTATATACTTATAAAAAAGTAAAAATATTAGAGTTTACTCTGTTTAATTTAGTGTCCTATTTTCTATCTAGATCTAGTGTATGTGATGTAGTGTACGAGAAGTAGTGTTGTTGTATATCGTTTTTTTTTACTCTACACTATATCCCATATACAGCAGGCAGCATACACTAATGTAGACAAACGGAATCTAGTGGTAAGACACTCCTTTTACAACTTACCGCTGAGTTTGAGGCATTCCGTGTTGAGTAGCGGAACGCAGCGCCGTGCTTTGATTTGTTACCAGAGTGAACAAATGAAAATATTAAATATTTTACTTCTAAAAATAGGGATCGATCTTCTAAAAATGGGAATTAAGCCCACAATCGTTGCGTTTTACAGTCACACGCTTGTACCAATATAAAAAAGAGGTATTTAAAGGAAAAAAAACAGTAATAATTTAACATATTTTGGCATAGCATTAGCATCATAAAATAGCATATAAAACAACAAACATACACTGCGCAGGCGTGTGGACGTGCGCGTACGTGGTGACGGGACGCAGCTGCTGTATGTGCGCGTGCGGCACGTGCGCGCCCCCCGCGCCGCCCGCGCGCGGCACCTCGTAGTACAGCTGCGGCGGGGCGCTGTTGCCCACGCCGCGCACGCCCACGCTGGCCACGCCCACCACCTGGGGGGAACGAACAATTATATATATATATATATGCCGTAGGCATAAGGAACTTGTAGTATTCTTAAGACTTATTAAAATTAAGTATATTTGCTAATATACTTAATTTTAATAAGTCTAAACAAAATTAACTTCATACAATTTGCAAATCATTCTTCATTGTTATGAATTAGTAACATTAAATTTTTACAAGTTCTTGAAAATCAATTATATACATTTTTTTAACTCTATCCAATATTCAGCGGGGCAGGCACACTTGCAAGTTCCCAACTAGGGATCGAAAATATATAATCACCCTCTAAGCTACAGTGCTGAGTATCAGTAATAAGATATTTATAGGATAACTATATTAAAATCATTTTAATAAATTTATTTTTTAGTTTATATTCTGTGAACATATTTATGTATAAAATAAAATACTTTTGCAAGTTAAAAAAAATAAATATATATTAAATACCTCTCACAAGTTAAAAAAAAACATAATTACCTTTGTTGGTTGATAATTTCTTTGTAAGAGCGGCAATGGCCGCGACGTGAGAACGGGAGGCGTGGGTGTGGGCGCACGCGGCGTCGCACCCCGTACCGTACTTGATATTACACAACCCGCTATAGTAATAAAAAATTAGATATAATGTATTGTAGTAAAAATGATGTATAAAGAAAAATATTGAATTAATACATTCAAAGCTTATTAAATATTTATAAATTGACCTTAGTGAGAATAATTTAACAGTCAAAACTTATTATGAAAACGTGATCATATATTAAGTTTATGCTCATTTGTAGCTATAAGCTACAACTACAATTTTTTTTATGTATATAAAAATCAAAATACTCTTTATTCAACTATCCCATTACAAGCACTTTTAAATCATCAAGTTATATAGAAATGTCTGTAGTGTTAGTCCTACAGGAGGCTACCACCGGCTCGGAGGGGAGGTCTACTGAGAAAAGCTGGCAAAATACTCAATAGTTGCGCTTTTCAAAATATAACATCTATGATTTCATTGAGGACAAGACAACTAAACACAGTGGTTCTGCTAATGAACATGCAATATCACAAAAATGTGCTAATTAAGTGGAAAAAAGTAATCAAACATAAGCTTCCCAATATCCTACCCTTTTATATTTGGAATACAGCATTAAACTAAAAAAAAAATGTTTTTGTCATCACAATGTGTTCCACACATAACAAGGTAGGCAGACGGAATTCAGAAAGCTAGCATTTAAATACTTTTCTCTAAATCAAACATTATTTTCTTTCCAAAGTATGGAATAACATTTTAAACAAAAAATATTAAAATTCTCTACACATAGCATGATGAGTAAAAAATATATGTTAATAAAAATCAACATACAGTTTAAAACAGTACTAGAGGCCAATGTAACAATAGTAGAATGAGCCACTGCCTGTGGGGCCGGTGAGGTAGAGGCCTGCGGCGGCTGCGCTGGGGGCGTAGGGACAAGGGAAGCGCGTGGGGCGGGCGAGCGCGCGCGGCATCCGTACACTAGTGCGCGCCCCCGACCTCCCCTTGTGCTGTTCCAGCCACTACCTTAAATTAAATGTATATTTTGATTTTAATGTTCAAATGACACAAAATAAATTTTTGCAAGCAATTTTGAATAATCAAAAAAAATATTATATCCTGTAATAAACAATTATAAAAAGTATTTTTGTTTAACTATAATAACTAGAATAATTTCTTATTTAAATTTAGTTTCTAAACAAAAAAAATACTCAAAATGGTTGACAAGTTTAATGTACCATTATTAAAATACAATCCCAAAGAAAAAAAATTCTACAAGCATTAATTTTTAGTTAGCTTTAACCAAATTTTAAAATATTCTATTTTGGACAGTCCCAAGTAAATGTTTAATAAAATTATATTTTACATATGATTTCTTTTTAATTATTTATATTGGCAGGCTAGTTATAAAAAGATATCAAATATAAAGAATTAAAATCAACATTATATACACAAAATATGTAATTATAAACATGTGGTCTTAACAAAATATAGAACAAACCTTGATTAGATGCTGGTTGGGGATTAGTAACAGGTCTTATAGCGAGTGATGCCCCTGCGGCTAGGCCACGAGGAACATGGCTGGTAACTCCCTTGCTCACCAGCACACCTCCAGAATTACTGACATTCATGTTAGGTAATACTGTAAATAGATAATATAAGAAGCAATCATTAATAAATACACAGTTAAATGAATAAAAAACAAATTACATGTAATAAGTCAAAATAAAAATAAATGATTTTTTGCTGTATCCAACCTATAGCAAAGTAGTAAATAGTGTTAAGTTGCTAAATTTAAAACTAAATACTATTACACAGAATTGTATATACCAAAACACTATAAAATTATAAAAGGAGAATTATTTACTCACCTGGTCGAGAATTTTGCTGTGGTATAGGTGGAAGTACTCTTACACTAGGTGGCAAAGTGCGCACTGAAGAACTAACTACTAAATTACCCGACCCGCTGACTAAGCCTCCTACATTTAATAATTGTGCATTATTTCCAGTAGTTGTGATACTACTTTGCACATTATTTGTTATAATATTGTTTGCATTCGATACTTGAGCAGTTAATTGAGTGCCTTGACTTATTATTTGAGTACCAGGACTGAGAATCTGACCAGTAGAAATTAGTTGAGACTGTGATATTATTTGTGAATTTTGTCCTAAAAGCTGAGACCCCTGGCTTACTATCTGGGTCCCCTGCAAAATTGGTGACCCACTTATAATCATTTGGGGCTAAAAAGAAAAAAAAAGAGTGGAATTAGATATTTTATTACATTTCATATTATTCATATAGTAATTAATATTTTAAAGTAGTAATATTAGTAATTAGTGTTTTAAGTTTTTCCATCAGTGAATTTAAATATAACTTTTCATCTGTCAATCTGGCATAATTCTACTATAAGGAAAAATAAAACACTCTAAAACATAGCACATAATAGAAAAAAAAACACTGTAAACAACAAAAAACAAAAAATATACAAAAGATGTTAACCTGAGACGCGACGCCTGAAGAAATTATTTGCGCTGCTGTACGCATCAAGCCCATAGATCCTGTCCCGCCATGAGTTATAATTTGGCTGTTGCTGGTAGTTTTAGTTTGTCCTGGTATTAAATGAGCCATTTTTACTTCGTTATTGGATATGCCTTTAACTATAGTTATTTTTTGAGGAGCCAAATCAATTGGATACATTTTTCCAGTTGTGACCGATCTATCATTTTCTAAATTGTTACTCATTTTTATAGTCCAGAGAAAAGATATTACTTTGTTAGCATTTTATTTCACGAAACACTTTTTTACTTTTATTTATATAGTATTAACTTTTTCTTCTTTATACAAATTTCTCAAAATTGTAAAATTCGAACTTTCTTTGAAATTGACGGACCCAAATAAAGCCTTTTAACTTTCAATTTTGATATAGATAAAAAATTCTATAATAGACAAATTAGCGTTGACTACAGAGAGAGCGAGAACGTCAAATTTACTTAGGCCGTTTTCCGAATTATCAAACAGCGTACCACAGATGCGGTAAAATTCGTGTGACTTTCACGACACATGTGACTTGAATAGTGCTTACAGTACTGACGGGTCAGAGCGTTATCATCGTGTGCATTGACATTATTTTGACATTCCACGGCAATGTCACTATTGTCACTTTCCTCAATTTTGAAAAATGCTTGAAATACAAGAATTTTACCATCTTCATGGGCTATACCATATACTACACTCATGCTTATATCAAAAATATCCCATTGATTAAACAGCTGACAGATGTTGGCGCGCTCACTAAAACGGACCCCACGCACGTTTCAACTGCTAACAGTTGAAACGTCGTTTCTACTGTTTTGATAATTCGGAAAACGGCCTTAGGAGGTTAAAAATACTGTGCAGATACTGCTCAAAAATTAATAAACAAAGCTAATGTTTTGTCTATGATACCATAACCATGGCGGGTTACGTAGGTGATGATGATTTTTCTGACGAAAATATTCTAAAGTTTAATAATGAAAGACGAAGTAGTAAGCAATGGGTTAAACTTAATGTAGGTGGAACTTATTTCTTAACAACAAAAACTACTTTATGTAGGGACCCAAACTCATTTCTTTATCGATTAGTTCAAGAAGACAGTGACTTAATTTCAGATAGGGTGAGTAAAGAATTTACGTTATTTATTGGATATCTTACTTAATTTTATTATTATTTTAAGTAACAATAAAAATATATAATTTCATTTATAGGACGAAACAGGCGCTTATTTAATAGATAGAGATCCTACGTATTTCTCACCAGTGCTCAATTACCTTCGACATGGTAAACTTGTAATAAATAATGATATAGCAGAAGAAGGAGTTTTAGAAGAAGCTGAATTTTATAATATTACAGAGCTTATAAGATTAGTTAAAGAAAGAATATGCTTAAGAGAAAGAAGGCCTTTAAAAGATTCTAAAAAACATGTATATAGAGTTTTACAATTTCATGAAGAAGAGCTGACACAAATGGTTTCCACAATGTCAGATGGCTGGAAATTTGAGCAGTTAATAAATATTGGGTCTCAATATAATTATGGTACTGAGGAACATGCTGAATTTCTTTGTGTTGTTAGTAGAGAATGTGGCAGCTCTTTAAACAGTAATGACATAGAACCAACAGACCGTGCTAAAGTATTACAACAAAAAGGATCGAGGATGTGAAGTTACCTCAAACATTATACCTGATGTTTTTTGAGACTTTGTGTGAAATGTGTATATACATATTTTGTAGTGTGAAGTTTGTTACTCTGTTCTATAATTCCAAGTTAAATGTAATTTTTTAAATCCACTCATTTTGAAATTAGTCTTGTTAGGCCAAAATGGTGGTAATCGATATTTTAATATTTTCTTATATGCCTGGAATATGTTCACAAATACTCAGGTTTATAGTAGAAAAATGCTAGTTTTCATTTCTTTATATATAAAAGTAATTGAAGAGGTAATAAGTATTTTTTGTGATAGTGAATATTACAGTCTAAAACATAATAAGTATTTTATTTTTGATTACAATTTAGAGATTTGCATATTTATAGTGTCAATGTTCAAATCATGTATTGACAAATTATAGCTTAGGATTGTTTTTACTTTTTTAACATAAATAAAATAAAATTATCTTGTTGAAAAACTTTATTTCACTGATAAAGAATTGACTGAAACAATTATTTATTTGACACGCTTTACTTAATAGTTATTTACTATGTTAATTTCATAACTAATATATAAATCTGTAACACAATGTTTTTTTAAAAAATAAAGATTAGAGCTATTTAAAACTTATGTTATTAAATTACACAATTTATTATAAAATATTGCATTCAACTGCATTAAATACAAGTTAACATGGAGTATCTATATTAGATACTCTTATGTATACATTAGATTAATATATCAAAATACAGATTTATTCATTCACTCATGTAAGGCAATGGGGTTTTTATTATTATTATGTAATATTCTAATTTTATAATATAAGAGTAACAAATAATTTTTGCCTAGCACCAGTCTGCCATGTATGTAAAATCAGAAAATAGTTTGTGATCAGCATTGCTAAGTGGACGAGGTTCCTTAGGTGGTGTCAATACTGCAGCTTCAGATGTAAATTCACTATCAAAGTTGCTGACATCTTCTAAATTATTTATTGTTGGCACAAATGGTGGCTTAACCTTACGGAGTAATAATTGTTCCCAGTCTACATTCCGGAAGAATGCTTGCTTTTTAACATCCTCTGCATCTCTTTCCGAAGAACCCAAACGTCTTTCAGGATTTTTCCGTAACAAGCGACGCATCAATGCAATCGATTCTAGAGACAATGTTCTGGGATATCGAACTTCATCATTGACAATCGAATCAAATACTTCACCTTCATCTTCACCAGGAAATGGAGACTCTCCAACAAGCATTTCAAAAATTAAAACTCCAAGACCCCACCAGTCTACGGCTCTGGTATATGAAGTTTCTGTTAATACTTCTGGGGCGAGAAATTCAGGTGTACCACAAAATGTGCCAGTGCGGTCCCCCCAGCCCATGCCCTCTTTGCATAAACCGAAATCAGCAATTTTGACATATCCTTCGGTATCAAGAAGCAAGTTATCTAATTTTAAATCTCTATAAATTATGTTATTCTCATGTAAATACTGTAAGCCTAAAACTACACAAGCTGCATAAAATACTGCTCTTGGCTCTGTAAAAACATCCGCATGTATATGCATCATAAGATCTCCACCTGCTGCATACTCCATAACAAAACACACATGTTGGTCAGTTTGAAAACATGCAAATAAATTTACCAAAAATGGGTGCCTTATGGCATTAGCTACCTCAAATATTCGTTTTTCTGATAACAGTGAGTCAACTTCATCTCTAGCAATAATATCACCTTTCTTTAAAGCTTTTATTGCGAAATACTCATTAGTGGGTCTATATTGAGCAAGGATCACTTTACCAAAATGTCCTCGTCCTAAAACACTCAACAGCCGGAAGCAGTTCATGGACATTTCACCAGATTGCCGCCGAGAATCTATTTCTTTACCAAGTGTTTCTATAACTGAAGATGAACGTGACGAAGAAATTCTCATGTTACTCGTAATCTCAACAATTTGATCTTCATTACTGGGGAAATCAAGAACTAACTTAGGTGATGGGGAGGGTGGATACTCGACGAGTGGAGTGTTGCACGAAGATGACTGAGGCTCTTTTGCAATATAACTATCTCTAGTGTAAGAGTCTTCCAGAAATGCAAATGCCTCTTGTAGCTCTTTTTCCATTCTTAGTGTAGAAACATTGGGAGGTGGATGAATAGGCAAAGTAGGTTTTTGCGGTGGAACTGTTGGCACTGGGGGCGGGGGAGCAGACGGTAGGCCCAATGGCCGCACACCCGCCATACCAATAAGCGTAGCATTAGGATTCTCAACCTCCTTATTGTCAGTTTCAAAATGATGTTGTTGTGATTGAATATGTGCACTTTGAATATTTTGAATAGATGGTGATGAGCGTTTTAAAAGCCTGCCGAGAACTACAGCTGGTATGTGCATCTCTCCATACGATGGTCTAGGAATATTTTTGCCTTGTTGTTTGAATATCTTGCGCTGACGTTGTAGTTTTGGCTTTCTCGATATAATGGGGTTTAAAAATTTTATTTCAGCAAACAGAAGACCTTGAGGTTCTAATTCTAGAGCCATACCATGTCGAATATCATCAATAAATTCTTCTAGTTTTAGAAATTTTACGGCACACAAACCACGCCAGTCCTTCCAATGGATGCCTATTTCAAGTTCTCGTGATTTATCCAACTTTATAGTAAATCTGAAAATATAAATAAAACAAATCATTTTGTGCAATTAAAAAATAGTAAACACAAATATAATCAGTATATAAAGATATGTGAAAGAAAATCTACAGAAAGTGTGTATGCATTGTGGTGCAGTTGCACATATGTGTAACTGTAAACTTAAAAAGTGAAATATTTAATATTTTCAAATAAAATATTTAATATATTTATTTCTTTGCTCTGGTAACAAGGCAAAGGGCAGTTTTGAGTTCCACCACTCGACACATAATTCCTCAAATTACCGGAAAGTGAGGAATGGGACAGCATCTTAACACTAGGTTACCATATTCCTTGTTTCAATGCCATGTGCGGGATACATCATGAAGCTGAATGCCTATAAGTATGTTGATAATCTCATTAATGAGCTCAAGTTTATCCTTCCACTCTTAAGACTTTATATTCCTTTTACATAGCAATGTAATGCAGAAAAGTATAAGTTTTATTAATTTTAATAAAATTATCTTAAGTTTGTCAAACTAGCATTTTATTTAAAAAAAATGCTAGTTTGGAACCATTCTTTATGGTTACAAAGTGAAGGTTATTTGAACTTATCTATTCATAGAAAATTAATAGAACTCAGAGTAACAATGTTCTTAGTCATGTAATAAATATGTTAACACAGCCTAATGATAAGATAATATGTATGATTAATCATGAAAACTATTTTAGATTAATGGAAAGTTTACAAAAATTAAATCAATATTCTAAATAAATTAATATCTGAAGTACAAAAATTATAAAACATTAAGGTCAAAAATTGAACAAATCATTTAAAATTTTTAAAAAAATTTTGTGTTGTGAATGATTCTTACTCCTTTCCAAGGCATTTAACTCTATACTGAACTTTGTTATATTTTACCAGGAGACATTGACAATAAATTTCAATTTCTGAGTAAGTTAAACCAACTACTATTGTGTTTACTGTTAGACACTGTGCTGCTTTACTCCAATGGGCCTTATATAATTATAGCTCATGTATTTTATCACTAAAACTTAAGTTACACTAAGTAATTATTGATAATTGATATATTTATATAATCAAATAGTTACCTTTGATCCCAGGCTTGTTGGGAGCAGGGTCTCCAACTAGTTTGGGCTACAGTATGGTTGTCCAATTTCATGACAGCCATAATTTCATTGCTTGTATCCTCTTTAATGCTATATGTATATTTCATGGAATTACGTATAGTAACTCCTTTCACAAAAGATTTTAAATCAGATGGGCTAGCAAGGGGATCCCTACGGGTACGTCCAGGTACATCTTCTAAAAGATCTTGGCAACCCATCAATCTAACCTCTAAAGTACCTGTTACTTGAACAGAAGGGCTAATCATTGGAGCAGGGGAAACAAAAAGATTTCTTGGCCCACTAGCCCCAGTTAAACTAACATATCCAGGACTTGATCCAGTGCTTCTTAGTTCATGGCCTAATTCAATAAATGCAGCGCTTTCAGCTGGAAGTTCTTGGCGACGCATATCTAATGACTTGCGGAGCAAATCTAGTTTTTGAGTTGACTCAAGTAGGCTAGTCTGGGCTTCTTGTAAGGCTTTTTTGTCAGTTACTTTTTTATCACTCTGTAAAAGTCTTATAGCATTCTTAGAACCCTCTACAACAGCTGCCTCAATACGAAGACGATTTCTAAGTTCTGCTATTCTTTCATCAAGTAAAGGATGAACACCACTCATGTCGGTATTTCGGCCATCTCCATTAGATCCTGCATTATCGCCCTTTTGTTGTTTACTTAATTTAGAAATACGCAATTTTAAGTATTCAATTTTGTCTTTTGAATCTGCTAGCATCTGATGAGCTTCAGCTAGAAGTTTCTTGTCTCGAGACTGATTACTGCTACTTATACTCTGAATCATATTTTCAGCGCCTTGTTTTACTTTTAATTCAATATTTAACTGTTTTTCTAAAGAAGCCAACTTGCGATCAGTTGTACCTTCGCCCAGCTGGCGTTGTTGTTGTGCCGCTTCAGAGGCCAAAATAATTTCTTCATCATAAGACAAGTCTTCTGGTGATGTTGGTGTCGACTGACCGCGTGACAAAAGAAGCTGTGATTCTAATTCCTGCAAATCAGACTTAAGCTCGTTTAATTTTAAATTTGCTTTTTTCACAAGATTTGCTACATCAGCCAGCGATCTTCTATCTGTAGATACTTCGCGTAATTTTTCGGCACCTTCCTTTATTTTGAGTTCTTTACGTATCTCTCTACGTATGACATCCTTGAGTTCTTCCAACTTAGACGGCAATGCTATTTCTGGAATGCATTCCGTTTTAATTCCATACTTGACACCCAGCTCGAAGAGGACAGGGTGTCGAATATAATCACTGTGGTAATAACCTGGGTCTGCCATAATTGAGGATGCACAGTCTAACGTCAGTTAACCATAATTATGTGAGAAAATATCACTATTATTGCTTTTTGATCACAAACTGAACTTGCAGTTACAACTAATTATACATATAATTTGTGTAAGAATACTATAAGAACTCATTATGAAAACACAATCAATATAAACTTATTTATTAAATTAAATTACAAAACAATTTATAAACAAGTTGGTCGGTCTACGAATCCAACGAGACGATGAAACCCTACCAATTACCATAGACCATGCTAGGTTACCATAGACATTGATATGTAGCTGTGCAGGGCCGTTTTCCGAATTATCAAAACAGTGGAAACGACGTTTCAACTGCTAATGTAGGGTCCGATTTAGTGAGCGCGCTTATGTCTGTCAGCTGTATTAATAATTTGGACCCCTTGTGAGAGGGCTTACGAATTCAACAAAATAAACATAACCGAGGAGATCATTTTTTGATATAAACATGAGTGGAATATGTAGGTATAGCCGATGAAATTGGTAAAATATTTGTATATGAAACATTTTTCGCAATCGAGTAGTGACGATAGTGACATTGACGTGGAACGTCACAATAACGTCAATGCTCTCGTTGCTAACCTTCCGACCCGCCCGTACCGTCGTACTAATCAAGTCACATATGACGTCAAAGTCAGAGAGTAATTTCTGCTTTTATTATTAATTTTAAATTAAAATTACAGTATTATAGTATTCATAATTGGGATCACTTGTGAGTGTACTTACGAATTCAACAAGTTAAGCATAACCGAACAACAGAGCACTTTTTGTTGAGTGAAATATGTGGCGTAGCCGATGAATATGGTAAAATGCTTGTATTTCAAACATTTTCCACAATCGAGTAGACGATAATGACATTGTCGTGGAACGACAAAATAACGTCTATGCTCGCTAACGTGCTAACGTTCCGACTCGTCAGTACTGTAAGTGTCGTGTCACTAGGAATGGAATTTCTAACTTCCTACTCGTCTTTTTCACAGGAGAGCGGGGGAACGGCTTCAAAGCATAGGCTTCATTGCCGTAATGTCTCGCGGCACCCATGACTATGGGTGCGTCTTTGGAAAGGCTTGTAATGGCCTATGTGGTTTTAATACCTACTTTAGCAAGCAGGTATAGGGAAGAGGGGGATGTCTAGGAAGGATGAGCGGAAGCCACCAGGGTGGTCAGCCCAGCCGGGTGAGACCCTCGGTTGCCCGGGGGAAGCCTAGCTCAGGCGACCAGCGACCAGGGTGGCAGCTCAGGAGTCGGAATCAGGGGGAGGGAGAAGATCCCTTGGAAGACGACGTCTCGCGTCTGGCGGTCGGGTGTGCCAAGGAGCAATGTTCTGAAGGTGCAGGTGGTCCGATACATCGGCACGGCGGAACGCGTTAGCCGCGAGCCGGCCGATGTGATCCTCCAGGCTTTCCATCTTCAAGTCGCGCTACAATGTGCTGTTGCGGACGAAGTATGGAGCCTGGGTAACACGCCGAAGGGCGATGTTCTGAACCACCTGCAGGATGCTTCTTTGGCGAGGACTCGCTAAGGCGTACCAGGACGGCGCTGCATAAGTAAGGTGCGGTCTCACGTACGCCTTATAAAGGGAGATCTTCGTCTTCAAAGGGAGCTTTGATCGGAAAAGGGGACGCAGCAGGTACAGGGCTACTCTCGCTGCGTTGGCTGCTTTCTTTACCTGTCCCGTCATCGTGAGGTCTCTGTCTATCATGACGCCAAGATATGCAGCTTTCTTGGTCCAGGGGACCTTCTGGCCCAGCAGGCTGAGCGGAGGAGGCTATTTCCGGCGACGCCCAAAGGTGATTGCCTGAGTTTTTGCGACATTCAGGGCGAGCCTCCACTCCGCCAGCCAGTTCGGCAGCAGGTCGAGCGCTCGCTCGTGTCACTAGTAGGAGTGTTCCGAACAGTTCTATTTTGTGGACGAGAATGAACAATATGCTCAGTTTAAAGAACGTGTTCATTTTTACGTTCCAAGTTCTTCATTCTTGTTTATTTTATGTTTTTGTTCATTTTTCGTTCATTTGTTCATTTCATGTTCGCAACTGCCATATATATATATATATATATATATATATATATATATATATATATATATATATATATATATATATATATATATATATATATATATATATATATATATATATATATATATATATATATA
>DWMZ01001366.1:0-16705 GCA_018249855.1 Eueides tales michaeli
ATTATGTTGACGAGCAATGCTCGATCACGCTTCACAGATCGCGTGGCTTATCGACGACTTATTAGATTTACATGCATATACAGAACGTATCGGTTAATGCCTTTAAACCTAGCAATGAATGTATTACGTTTAAGTAAAAACTCTGTGATATTCTTATTTCTTCTGTAGTTCTGAGAGATCATTTTCGTTACCGTTTCTTTTTTCAACAGTCCACTACTGACAGTAGGCCTCTCTTATCAAGCGCCAACCATCCTACTTGCATGCATCCGATGTCACCTTTAATAATTAATTGTGTAATGTAATGTCACCTTTTTTAAGCTGTAGCCCCTTCCCCCCGGTCGAACAAAGTGCCGTGGGCAAAGCTGATCATTCGCCATCAGGTGCCCGTATGCTCGTTTGCCTTGTTGCCGTAAAAAAATATCGTTTATATATATATATATATATATATATATATATATATATATATATATATATATATATATATATATATATATATATATATATATACGAGCGTGCGGGTCACCTGATGGTAAGTGATCACCGCCGCCCACGGCCAGGAGCGTTGCCGATCTGTAAGGCACCGGGGCCCGGCATTACCCAATGCGAAACGCAGTGGCCAAAGCCACTACTTAACGCTACTTTTAAATGCCGGGGGTGGTAACAATCCGGTTGAGTGTGCCCATGCGTGTTTCCAATGCTGACAACGTGATTCTTCCACTCGTACTTTAGTCGCCTCTTACGACACCATCAGTACCAGGGTGATCCTATTCTAAGCCGGAATCACACGGCAAAGTTGTAGTTATTGTGTTGCGTTTGTCTATTTAATATAAGTTATAAATTATATAAACAATGTGTATAAATATGGTCTAATGTAAAACTCAATATTCAATAACAACAGGATCAACCCACAACACTAAAAAGCTCAGTATAAAGTTTCACCACTCCACACGCAATGTTTCGAAAATAATTAGTAATTAGTGGAAAGGAGTACTCTCAAATTCTTTAAAAAAGAGAAAATAGTGACTTAACACTAGAACCATTCCATTCTATACTCAAACTTCTGTACATAAAAAAACAGTCAATTAACTTGCGTATATTATGTTTCATACTAATGAAAACGGTATAAAAATAACAATTATAATTTATCGATCGTTAAAATAAATGAACTACTTAGTATCTCACAATATTCAGCCGAGCATGAAATACTATAGTTGACAAATTGCCACCGCAAAAGTCAAGATAAGGGATTGCTGGAGCACAAAGCGGTGCATCCGGAGGTGATAGATGACCTAAGAAAATGAAATATAAAATTTTGTATACGGATTTATCTTAAAAGTGGTAGGGAAAATTTTTCTCTTGCTTAGAATTAATGCTGTAAAGTATTTTTTTTCTTGGTCACACTATTCCACTTGTGGCAAGGTAAGCAGGGGGAAATTAGGAACCTAGTGTTAAGACACTCCGTCCCCTTTCTCACTTTCCGTAAATAAAACAATTAAGGCATTGCGTTTTGATTAGTGAAACTCAACGCCGCACTTTGTCTTGTACCAGAACGAAGAATTAAAATATTAAATGTCTCATTTGAAAATATGAAATATTTCATTTCCTTGAGCGTGCATCGAACCTACAACTTGTCCCGTTTACAGTCACACGCTTGTGCTCTTGCGCCATGACAGGCCTCAGTTATTTTTCTATATGTTTTTTCGTGTAGTTGAAAAGATAAAGGAAAACTTCCGCTAGAAATCGAGACGATTGTGCGTTGAATGGCAGATCTCAATGCCGCGCTTCATTTCACCTGAGTGGCGGAAGGAGAATAAATGATTGCTCCTGGCTATAGATCTTCATATAAAGAAATGTAATGTTAAATAAAAACTTTTTTTATAACTGCCTTTTGTTATTTTTTTAAGATTTTGTTTCCATCTTGTATTGTATTTTACAAATCAAGCCCTTCATTTGACTTGTTGTGCGAAAATTATTAATCAGTATTATATTGTAGCGGCCATTTTGAATTCGCAACAATATTCGAATCTAAATATTTTTTACAAAAATAAAAAGTTGCACAACAGTTAAAAGTTAAATTTTTGAACGTCAAGCAATTTGTCAGCAGTTCACTAAAGTTGCTGCCTCAACCTGCATGGAACCGTCACAAGAAACTTAGAGGTACATGTCTTTTTGTTTAAATCAAAAGATGATTATGATCGTATTAGTACAGAACTAAAGGTGTATTCCAAATTTCAGATCGAACGCTAAAAAGTATGTGAATTTGCAAGATTTCTCTTATGCCTACACAAATACTAACACGACAAGTCAAATTAAGTATGTAATACCAAAAGATACGAATCTATTATTAAAATTATTTCATAGTTCAATATGACAAAAGCAAATTTGAAATATTTTTTTTATTCATTACCATATAAATTATATATAATCCTATAGAAAATCCTCTTTTATGATACACATTCCATTTAACATTAAATTACAATGCCGATATATTGTATTCGTACATTCATACAAATCGTAAGCCTACTTCGCGATCACTGTTTTTCATTTCCATAATACAAATATTTTTAAAATTACTTTGATATATTTATTAACAAATAACTACCTGTTAGTTATAGCACAATGGCACTTATATGTATTGTGTGGGTTCAAATATGAGAATAATGTTTTAATTATATTATACTTATAATAAATCTCACTGTAAATACGCTATTTTCAATACATGAAATGTTGAGTGGCGGAACTCAAAACGCGGTTTTGAGTTCCGCCACTCAACACTTCAGGTTTTGAAAACGAAATGTCTTTTCACAAGTGTCCCTGTGCCTACACTGTTGCATGTGAAATACAGGGTGAAGCTCAAAAATATAAATACAGCAGAATATTCCAAACATGAAGCTTGATGAACTTACTGAATAAAATATTTGAATTTAAATTTACAATCATATTATGTTAAATTTAGATAGACTACTGTATGTATTAGAGAAATATTCTGAAAAGACAAATAATGCAATTGGCAGAGTGCAGGCATAATATAAGATACGTAAGAATATATAAAAAAAAAATTCCATGTTGTTAATTCCATTGAAATGTTACAATAGTAAAAATACAGTTCAGACACAAAGTAGTTTCTATCTATTCGTAATAAAGTGCGAGGAAAATAATTTCAGGACTATTAGTAAAAGTAGGACGCAGCATACAATATAACTGTAGAATTACTTTCTACATCTTTTGTAGTACTAACATTCGCGATATTCAATGGGAAAGTACCTGACTGTAGACCGATAATGGTTGTGGGTTTGATCCATATTCGAGAGAATAATTATATTTAAATTATTTATATATACATAGATATTTCCACTTAATACAATATGTCTGGAAAATTTATCGTTACTAGAAGATCAGAGTGACCATGTATTAAGAATACATGGTCCCTTTCCCCTACTCTGTTTTTCTCTGGCGGTTTCTTAAAATGTTATGAAATTATTTAAATATATAATTAAAAGTTAAAAACTTAACGCTATGTTTCACATTAAGCTTGGTAAACAGAAGTAACCTGAAAACCTAACGTAATGCTCGAAACATTGCCTGTTTTTAAAGCGAAGATATAAAAATATTAAATATTTCATTTCCTCGAATCAGGATTGAACGAGCACACGAGCGTTTACAGTCTCACACTTGTACCACCCCTTCACAACGACAGGTCTTAAATACTTGTCTATCTATTAAAAAAAAAATTAACAAGCAGGAACAATTTAATTTTGCTTGTATTTTAAACGCATTTTTACAACAGCAATTGCATCTGTTAAACTAGCAGAACGTTACGTATATTGATGTGGCCCTATTTCCTTCCTGCATGCGTAAAATAAAATGAAAGTTTTTATAAAATAGACAGATTTTTGTAACAACTAACAAAAATTTGTTATTTTAACAAATTACTTTTTGACTTTTATATAGATACGAAAAATTTCATTTTTATGTACTCTAGGTACCAAGGTTCCCAAGTTCCTTTAGCCTATCCTGCAAAGTGAAAGATGAATAAAAAAGAACATAAATTAGTAGGACATGCTTATAAGAATTTCGATGTAGCTTAATGAGAGCGTATGGCTTAGTCGCCTGCGCGCTTGTAAGGCTTCCCAAAGGCGTGGGTTCAAATCCCGCTACGTTTAAACCTTTTTACGTTTTCTGAGTAAGTAAATTTGAAAAAATTTTGCTTAGCGCTTTATTAACAGAGTAGACCGGTAAAATTTTACACTAAGACGATTTCACGGCGTTTCATGGCGACAATTTCATTGAGTGGCAAAAACCACGCTTTGTGTCTATGATACTCGTAGTATCGTAACTTTAAGACATTCACATTTACAATCAGACACTGAGCCGCTGTGCCACGACGGCCTCCGCTAGTCATCACACAGTTTTATCGTAGAAATAGTATCTGAATAACAAATTATCAGTAAATATTCTGAGATATAGCAAAAAGCATTTGAATGACTGCTTTATTGTAGTTCCGCAGCTTTAATTTTTAAAAAATAAACAAAGAAGAATATAAAAAATATATACATAACAGGCAAAATATACATCCTCTTAAGATAAGATATTTTTGGTGAAAGCCCATCACACCATTCCGTACATAACCCAATACCCAACATGCTGTTAATTAATTGCATGTTGGGTGAAAGATCAAAAGAACAAAATGAGGCTAACATATAAATTACTATAGCAGCTTTATGTCATGTTGATATTGATCATATAAGTTTTGCTACACACCAACATTGTTCCCGTAGTTGCATTAGTTGCGAGGAATATGCCGCTTGAATGACATTATAACATGCTAAACTATTTCATTGATATTATATTAGTTAAAAGCTCCGTAAATTACTTAAATATCATATATTGTTAGCTTTTATACGTCCTTTATTTATAGCGAATTATTTAATTAGTATCTTTCTTGTTGACTGAATTCTATCCTGATATAGATGTATTGACAGGTCCGAAAATTGGAACTTAGTGTTTAAACACTCAGTTCTGATTAAGATATTTCCTGTCTTGAATTTTCGGAGAATTCTTCGGGGGTTGCGTGTTGAGTGGTAGAACTAGACGTCGCGTTTTGTCTCTTTACTAGCGCCATAAATTTAAAACAAAATATTTTTTTTCCTCGAATGGGAATCGAAGCCACTACCATCGCGTTTATATCGCATGCTTCTGACGTAGCGCCACGATGGTACCTTTTGTGACTGAAGCCTGAAGATATATAATAAGAAACATACATATATAAGTTTGTTATAAGATAGGATAAGATTTCTAAAATTACATCTTTTTACAGATCCTGACCCAAAATGAATAGAAAAACGCTAACAGGTAGTAACAATATCTAAAAAAATACTAAAGAAAATATAAACAAGTATGTATGTACATATATAATAAATTAATAATGATGAAATTTAGGAGACCGATAGCCCGGTCAATGCACGCATTGACCGGTTCAATGGCTCGGAACATCAAACTGGCATTTATCACTGTCGTTGTAAGAAATTCGCAAAATTTGTGTTGCTAACAGCGTAGATGATAAATTGCCGTGTATTATTACAAAATAGACGCCTTTTGATACTTTGCTGAAAGGAAATTTGCTTTTGCATTCATTTGTTGTTGACGATATTGCTGTTTTCTTTATTAATTCTTAAACATTTTGTGTATTTGTTACAGTCTTAAGAATCACTGCTTTGTGATATAGTCAAAAATTATGTAATATTATTATAGATAATATCAATTGCACTAACTTGCCCATATTGACCGATTTCTGATCTAGTTATATAATATATAGTTACAATGAGAGGTTCTTCAAGAGGGTATCGGTAGGTTTTTAAAGGGTGTACATGGGATGCCCCTGGTGTTGCAAGCTTTCATAGGTCACGGTAACTATTTACCATCAGTTGGGCCGTGTGCTTTTTGCCACCCACGTGGTATAAAAAATTGAATAATCATTCTCCGTAAGCAAATTTATACTTATGACAAAATCTTCACGGATGGTATTCAATAACATAATAATAACAAAGATTTTCAAATCTTTTGTCTGTTTGTCTGTGCGTGTGTTGACGGTAATTTTATAATTTTTCTTTACTTTTTATATAGATATTGTATTTTAAATAATATTTTTAATAGAAAACAGACGTAAGGTAGATTAGTAAATTAATAATTAAGTAGGCCAAGCGGGCGAAGTCACGAGTGGAAACCAAGTCCCCCCTGCAGAGCCTGCTAGGCGCGTGATGCAGTGTGAAGCTAAAAACATATTAGTTAAAGTAGCAAATACACTTATATTTTAATTTATATTGTAATCTACTTATAGTAGACTAGGCAGGCAATGTAAAGACACTCCGTTCCCCAACTTTCTCTGAACTTTCCACACATTTCGTAGCGAACTAAGTGCGTTTCTTTTGTTGCCTGAGCAAGATAAAGTATTTAATAATTCAAATTTGAACCCACACTTTTGAGCCCACGTCATGCCGCTATGCCAAGGCGACCTCTATTTTCTATTCAATATTCTGTAATTCGTATTTATATAATATAAATACGAATTACAGAATATTGAAATTGATTGAATATGAATTTTAATACTTTATTGTAAGGAATGTTTATAGACATAAAAGTTATAATTTTTTCATTAAATGATACTGACGTTGTAAATCTATTAACCATAAGATAAGATAGCTAAGAACTGCATTAAGTTAATTAAGTCTAAAGACCATTGAAAGAATTGTATGTCATTTTATGACATTTACCTTCCTAATTACTATATCTTTAAAACATCATTTTAAGTACAAAGTTTATAAAGTAAGTTTCGAAATAGACTGTTCAATGTCTGACTTATAAACAAGATAAGTTCGATCCCACTCCGGGGAAAGAATGTTTTTTTTTTATTTACATGCTCTGTAACAAGACAATATTCGGTTTGTATTGATTTACCCCGTTCATCACTCAAAAATTGTGTAGAAAGTGGGCAACGGAGTGTCTTAACACTAGGTTCCTTCTACTTTTCCTGCTATATGTGGGATACAACGTTAAGTTAAAAAAAAGTGATAACCTATTTTTTACGTCAAGATTTTTTCTATTTTCCAATGACTTCAATTCATTTTTGTTTACATATTTTTATTCTTTTTAAAAGAATAAAAATATGTAAGCAAAAATAATTTAAAATGATTCTAAGTAGCTAAAACATGGCCACGATTGGCCGGTTAGTAAATTATAAAATAAGAAAACAATGCCTCAGACGAAAATATCTTCTGGGGTCAGCGACACAAATAAATTGAATTTTTTTAACATAGCGCAATATTGAATTCCGCAATTCAATACTGAATGTCTTGAAATTTGGGCAGAAAATGGAGAACGAATTGTCGTATTCCCCCTAAACTCCCTACATTGCTTTATTCAGGAAAAAATGCCGAAGAAATTTGCATAAATTTAATTGTTAGGCCACTTTTTTACAATTCTGCCTGTATTGCGTAATATTAAAAGATGCGCGAGAAATGGTCTATAATGAATATTTATGTTGAATAAATATTAATGAGGGAGCGTAGCATATCCCTTGTCTCATTTCTCTGTAAGCACATTACAGGTTCTGGTTACAATATTTTTTATCAATATTGACGTGACTGTAAAAAAATAGGAAGAAAAAACATTACCCATGTTCTATTATTTTATTTTGTTATTAATAATTTTTAGTATTTTTCTTTCTTAAATTCATATTAATACTTAAGAAATAATAAAAAATATATAATAAATAGCATTCTTTTTTCTCAAACGATTCTTCTAAGGAATTATCTTTGGGTAGCGGAAATTTGTAAAAATCTCCCTAACAATATAAATGAGTTGTAACAAGCGTATAAGAATTTTGCCGCAACTTGATGAGAACGTATGGTTTTTTTATTAGAGCGCTTCGAAGGTTTCTAAGAGGCGTTGCCTCATTCCACATTACGTTCGATTTTTTATACGTTTTTTAATTAGGTAAATATAATAACATACTTTAAGCGTTCTTTAGATACTCTCAAAGTGTAAAAACAGTGAGGCAGCTAAGCCTTAATGAGATACTGATATGTGTTAAGCGCGTATCAATATCACAAACTATACCTACAGTACGCATTAGCAATTCGATAACAATAGTCAATAGATGTGTACTATAAAAATAATAGATAGATATATTTCACACGATATTATTTAAACAAAATTAGTAACAGAGGCACAGTGTCTCATTGTAAACATCAAGGATGTGGGTTCCTTTCTCACACGTAGTATTATTTTTTGGTATATTAAAAAGACAAAGTGCGGCGTTGATGTCCGCCATTCAACACAAATTATATCAAAAAAGTGAGTGCGTGAGGAAAGAAATATCTTCATTTCTTTTTTCAGCTTCGCGCTGTATACCGCATATAGTAGAGTAGGCAGGGAACCTAGTGTTAAGACACTCCGTTTCACTTCCATTCCCCACTTTCAATTTTGAGACATTGCGTGTTGAGTGGCGGAACTCAACGCTACGCTTTTGCTTTATTACCAGAGAGAAGAAATGGAACATTAAATATTGAAATTGAAAATATTTCATTTTCTCGAGTGGGGATCGAACCCACAACCTGTCGGTCACAGTCACACGCCAGTGCTGTTGCGCCACGACAGGCTTAATTCTTAATATTAAGCTTTAAAGTTAAAAAAAAAGTTATATAAGTAACAAGAATGCTTACGAAAATATTTTTATGTGAACATTCTAATAATAATATTAATTTAAATTTAAAACAATTTGATTACTTTAGTGTAGATATTTAATCAGTAACCGTTCATTTAATTACGTTCCACAACACGTCTAGACGTCTGATATAAAGTGCAGTCATACGATAATCCTGTGGGATCTATACGTTTATATATAATTACTGTGTTATCGGAACAATTACTTTTTTAACATTTCACAGCTGTAAATAACTAAAGTGGTAAAATACTGATAAAATAGTTTTATAATAGGGACTTTTTGATTTATTATTTATCAAAATATTTTACGATATATAGATATCGCATACAGGAGTTTTAAAACACCCCTACTATTTTTCGAGGAAGTTTGTGTTGATTGGCGTAACTTAACGCCGCGGTTTGTACCTCAACTAGAAGCAAGGAAATAAAATTAATTAACTTCACCGAATGGGTATCGAACCTACAACCGTCGCGTGCGTTGCAAATTGAAAAACAGATATTTAACCGTAATTTTAGGCGATTTTTTTTCCCTTGGCTGATTAACCGAGACAGCATCATCGCAAACTTAAAAACTTGAATACTTGGGAGCTCTAAAGGGAAAAGAATACAATTATTTTGTGACATAAAAGCAACAACTTTAAATATTGTCAATGAATATATTCTGCAGTACATTCATTTTATCAATTACTACCGAGTCGCTTCGGTATACGCGACTGCAATATACATACTTATAATATTAGTCTTCTTTGTCTTGGATCTAAGTCGAGGTAAAGGTCATTTTTTTTATTTATAACACGTAAATTTGAGACCTGTCATGGCGTAGCGGCATGAACGTCGCAATTGTAAACGCGACAGGTAGTGAATTCGATCTCCACTCGAGGAAATAAAATATTTTATAATTTTCTTCGCTTTAGTAACAAGACACAGAGCGGCGTTGAGTTCCGCCACTCAACAAGCATTGCCTCAAATTCAGCGGAAAGTGAAGAATGTAAGTGTGTCTTGCCATCAGGTTCCTAAGTTTCCTTTGTTTAGTATGGTTTATGCAGAATACAATGTTTAATTGTAGAAGAATTTGTCGAAGAAAGTAAAATATTAAATATTGCATTTCCTTGGGTGAACCCACAACCTATCCCTTTTACACTGTGCCTCGCCAGTCCTCTATTCATATATTTAAATAAACAACCATATAAAGTTCTATTTGGCGGATCTCTAGTAGATTACATAAAGACAAAACACTCCGCTCTCTTCTCTTTATTATTATGCCAAATCTAGAAAATAAACTATAATTACATCTAATTAAAATACACGTAGCATCATGTTTAATGCATAAGCGTTCGCATGTAATGTACTCTGTACACTGTTATAGCTCCTTTTGACAGAGGATATCAAACAGACTAGCGTTGCTTTGACGCAAAACATGCAAGCTTTGTTGCATAATAGACAATTAAGGCCGATATTAACTGAAATTCTGTATTAATTCTAGTTTTATAAAGTTTTTTTTTAATTAACAATTTTAATTTTTGTTTTCGAGGAAGAGAATATATTGAAAATATGACTTACCTAGTAGTCATTTTTTCATAATTTTTTTTCAAAATGTTAAATAAAACAATTTTAACCGGATTAATCGCGTATATTAAATTTTAAACATTTTTAGGAAACCCGACGTTTGGAACACTTTAAATAACTGTTAAAATTGTTTACTACTGTTAAAATTGTTTTATTTAAAATGTGTAACAATCGCAAAAATCAAAGATACTATTATTTTAAAATCATTGTGTGCCAAACTTCAAATCCCATTTCTCCGTTCAGACAAAAAGAAATAAAAAATAATAATTATAAAATGGAAAATATAAAAATATAAGAGGCCAATACAGTACACAACAGTATAGCATCTAACAGCAAATACGACGATTTTGGGTTCCATTCACACCTAATGGGTTCAATTACCTTAATTTTCTCCCATTGGTAAAAAGACAAAGAGCAGCGGCGGCTTTCACCATTAAACAGGCAATGTCTAGAAAATTGAGCGAACTTTTTTTTAGCTTCACGCTGCATTCCGCACACGGTAGGGTAGGCAGAGGGAACCCGGGAACCTAGTTTTAAGACACTTCGTTCCACTTCCGTTCCCCACTTTCCGCCGAATTTGAGGCATTGCGTGTTGAACGGCGGAACTCAACGCCGTGCCTCTTATTACCAGAGCGAAGAAATGAAACGTCGAATACTTAAAATGAAAATATTAAATATTTCATTTCCTCGACTGGAGATCGAACCCAGATCGGCTACAGTCACATGCTTGTGCCGGTGCACCGCGACAGGCCTCAGGATATAATTGTAAGAATATATAAGTAATTTACTTATTTACAACACGTGTAAAAATTTTAACGTACAGGGTTTAAACCCGTGCCCCTGAAAATCCATCCAAGCGCTCTGACCACTAAGCCATACTTTCTTAACGAGATTATGAACTTGTTACAACTATTTATGCCAATAACATAAATAATTTGTCAAAAGATTTTTACAAATTTCCTCTATTCACCGATAATTCCAAAGGATTATCGTTTGACAATTCTCTCTTGCTATTTATTAAATATTTTTACTATGTTTAAAGTTAATTCACAATCTGTAAAGAAATTATACGTTGTCTTTCCTAATTGTGACTTAACCCTTTAGTTAAAATGTATAACTGATTTCCTTGAATGACCATCAATCACTATACTTTCTAATTTAATCATAAAACAGGCCAGGCATTCTAAAATTCATAAACAAAACTAATAACGTAGTTTCAGCTTTCAGTCCATTTAATGTTATCAATCAATCATGTAAAAGGATGGCTTCCGGTGGAGCTAAGCGAGTTAACAACTTAAATGGCTCTTATTGAACCGCTAGTTAACGGAAACGAAAATTTCGTTACAGCAGTTATTGATGGAGCTTTTCAATTTGAATTGAGTTAAGTTAGTAAATTTCATATACATTTCAACAAGTTTCGATATTTTAAACAATGCATTGCAAAATTTGAACGTAGCGTGATTTATTAGTTTATTTTTAATGTTTTCTAAAAAAGATTCTTTTTTTAAGTTTTGAATTTCGTTTTAAATAGATTAAAAACAATATCATTTTCTTTAAAAAAATTTGTTCACACATTAATATAGTATAAATATTTAGAGAAGTATAATAAAATTAAGTTATCAGTAATCGAAACTATATGTCTTGTACTGTTCAAATGCTCTGCTAAGTAAGCCATAAGCTACCTACGACCGACCGACCGACTTACGAAAAAAAATTTTATAGCGCATAAACGTTTTCATTGTTAGCACCTATGTTAATTTTCCTAAAGAATTCTTAATAACTTAAATGTATTTTCATTATTAATGTTCTTTTGTATTTGTTTCTATTGTTTTTCTTCTGTGAATAATGCACCAAAGTAGGATCTAAGTCCCTGTAGTTGATACGTGTTTATAAAATGGATACCTTTTAGAATCACTTTGTTGTCCGCCTGTCAAGACCCTTTATATCCAGATTACATGAAGGTATCGAGCTTAAAAAATAACAATAAAGTAAAAATATCCAAAAAATGAAAAAAATATATTAAAAGCTTATATTTATAGTTCATTTACCTCTATAATCTCTGATTTACACAATTATTACAGTTTTTATATAAAATTATTTTAACCGGATTATTCGCGTATATATTTAGTATTTAATATACAGTCTAGCCGTGACTAAGGACTACTGCAAATTGTTCTATCCTACGGGTCTTTCCAAATTTTAAAATACTAAATATACGCGGTTAATCTGGTTTAAATAATTTTAAATACAATTTGACTTCAATCTAGCCGTACAGCTACGATTACCAAGAAATATGAACTTGCAGTAAAAATAAAAGAAAAAATTGAACATATATGTATCATGATATCAATTTCTAAGATCTGATAAATAAAATCTATGAAAAATACGTGTTTGAAGTTGGATTACTCAATACAAAATTCAAACATTTACTTAATAAAGTTGATGAGTTCTAATATACAATTCTGAAATTTAAAAATGCACCCTTGATAGTCGATTCCGACTTGCATATGACCGTTTCTTCATTAGACAAACAGAGACAATCAATGTCTAATACACTTATTCTTCAGATTTGATGTGAATCCATAACCAACGATGAAAAGAGCCAGAAACTACTGTGCTGTATGCTTACATACTATAAAACAATGCGCATGACTTTAAATTGCTCTAGGGATTTTAATCAGGCTTTCACTAATAAAGAGTGAACTTAAAAATGAAAAATAAATACGTTTAATATATGTATATGAAATTATATTAACAATGATTGTATATTACTTTAAAATGCCCAGGAGGCGAAGAAGCAAGCGAAATACTAGATACCAATATACCGTATTGTAAGCACCAATGTGATAGTAACAGGAGTATTTTTTTTTTCAGCTTCACGCTGTATCCCGCACATGGTAGGGTAGGCAGAGGGAACTTGGGAACCTAGTGTTCTCCGTTCTCCACTTTCCGCCGGATTTGAGGTAGGAACTCATCGCCACGCTTTGCCTTGTAACCAGAGCGAAGAAAATAAACTATTAAATATTTAATTTGAAAATATTTCATTTCCTTGAGAAAGAATCGAACCCACGACCTGTCGTTTAAAGTCAAACGCTTGTTCCACTGCACAATGACAGGCCTCAAGGGATAAAATAATAATATTTAATAAGATATTCTTGTCGGGTCAAGATCCCGGGACGACCCCGTTATTCTGACTGCGCCTCGGGTCAGGGTCGCTTCGTTAGAAAGAGGTATACGTAATTAATCAAATCGGATAATTTAAATTGCCCCCAATTTTTATTTATTCAAGAAACGGCTTAGAGATAATAAAGTTACCATTTTTTTTGTTTGTTATAAAGCGGAGTACTTTGTACAATGGATGAGAGATACTAATTCAGAGCTTTTCAATTGCAAAATTTGTTATACTAAATATGTACTTATATGTAGTTAATTCAATTAAGTCTTTGTTCGTGAAATATGTGTAAAAATCGTGAAGACTCCAAGAAAGAGATATATTTATGAAGGTTGATAACAATAGAAGAGACAAAAGAGTAATTCAGAGATCTTAGCGTTGAAGGCGTTCTCTCTGGTTACCCCGCTAGTGCTAAGGTGTGAATTGAATATATTTAATATTAAATTCACGCCTTAGTTCTCGTAATAATTTTCGTAATTTATTTGTACAATGCATTTAACAATCTGCGAATTCAATAACAATACCTAGCTGTCCTATCCATATTTCTTTTAGATTTACGCAGTTTCCTTTCGCTATCTACTTTACGTCAAATTTTGGAGGCAATGAATGTTTCGTTGTAGAACTAAATATAGTGAGAAAATTTTGTAAGAAAGTTGCCAAAATATAATAGTGAAAACTGTATTCAAATCCGTTTCTGAAATAAGCGCGTATAAACGCACATATAAACAATAATAAAAAATTAAAAATCATTGTTTTAGGCCCTATAACATTAATAAATGTCCCATATAAGATGTTTTCTATAGTGACTTATTATAAATATAAATTTAATTTTATTCAGTTTAAATTGAACTTGTCTAGTATGCAGTCGCACGTTCGTACCCCACGTACGTGTGTATGTGTACGCCACGACTGGTCTCAATACTAAACATATAACAAAGTCTATACAAAAAAATACTTATGAACAAATATTTAAATATTATATGTATTTATGAAATGAAAATTGCAATGGAATATTTGTAATTGCAGTGGTATTTATTAAATTCCTGTGTACATCATTCGACATGCCGCGGCCGGTGCGCCCCAGTGTCACGGTCAAAGTATACGCGGATGCGCGCGCAATATCCCGGATTTTCTGTCTTTTTTCTGCTTTGTTCTACAATTTCCGCCCGAATTTAAAACATTTAATGCTAAATGGATAAGTAACGGATCTCAACGCTGCGTTGTATCTTACCAGCGTTAAGGAGTGAGAATAATTTTTACAGAACTATGCTACTTCCTACTAATATTATAATTGTAAGAGATTGCTGGAATGGATGAATCTTTGTTCTACTTTCACGCTTAAGATAGATATATATATATATATATATATATATATATATATATATATATATATATATATATATATATATATATATATATATATATATATATATATATATATATATATATATATATATATATATATCTATATATATATATATATATTGGAACGTCGTAACTGAATTAAAACATTGTTAATTAAAAATTTGCAACAACATTTATGTTTTCTTAAAAATGTGAGACACGTATAAAAAAAATAATGTTTGAAACATTTGAAAATCCTTTTATAAAATTATAATAAAATTATTTTTCTGTGATTTCAACATACACGTTTTTTCAGTATATATAATAATGACTTAATTCACAATCATTTTCCTGTCGTTCCGTTTGTTCGGATTATTCTTCGTAATAGATGAACTCATTTTGATGGCACTTTCCTTAAAAGATAGAGATTGTTTTAAAGTTGTCATCCTGAAATTCCGATGGGATCTGCATTATGCAGAAAATATCTATGTAGATCAAATAACTAAGCATCTTTAACTATATTATAGATATAAAATAAGACATTTTTGCGAGTAAAATCAAATAAAAAGATTTTAGTGTATAGAAGAACAGATAACCGTACGTAAGTAATCGACCAATTTTCTCTAAATAAACATAAATAATATTTCACAAATATTCATATAGTTCAAGTAGAGGAAGCTGTGTGGGGATGCTAGTATTATAATAAAATAGAATATCTATTTATTTATATTTTTATAGTTCACTTTGAAGTCAGTATAACAAAGGGAATATAACAAAATTTCACAATAATTGCTGTCAGAACAACAACATGTAGAAGTCGAGCTCACGTGATGTCGTTTGAACGTTTTTTGTTAACTACACTTTGGTTTTAACTGGAGTGAATTTTTAATTAATATGTTGAAATTTTTATTATTTCTCATACTTTTAGACTAAGACTGAGGTCGTTTAGGCCGCGCAGGATCCGTTAAAGCGCCAGTTACGGGTTTCATTCGAGGTTTGACTTGAGGAAATAATAACACAAAGAATGGCGTTGAATTCCGCTATTCAACCTTAGAACTAAGTAGAAAGCGAGCAGAAAATGTTAATACATTTTCTGCTAAGTGTTTAACAGGTTCACTATATATCGCCTATCATGCTCCAACTGATGTTTCAGGTAATGATATCAAATTATCTTTTTCTGATACTTGATTATTTCAACATTACTATATTTTTTTAAAATAATGAAATGAAATGTTAAAAGATATATTTTAACAAACTAAATATTTGTGTAGTTTTGTTCTCCTGAGAGAAAGAAGCGAGACAAGGTGACCGACGGAGCTCAAGTATAAATCCCGTGAGAAATTCAAAATGATAGGTAGTTATTTTATAAAATTATAATATAATCGCCCTATGTGACGTAGGTGACGAATGACTGAACATGCTAATAATTATAGATTAAAATCGTAACCATTCAAAGAAATATAAAATATATATAGAAACCGCCATGTTGCCCTACTCCTTTAAATATAGTATGCCATTATAGATAGAATAGCTTGCAGAAGGAAGAAGTTTTATTTCTTATAACTAAATTGATCTTTTTTAATTGGACGTCACAAAATGCTACTTAAGTATTCCTAATTTTATGGGACAGCATACTAATATGTAGAGTATTACAAGGTTTATTCCAGGACTAAACCAATATATATAGTAATTATTTATTTTTTAAGCATCGAACCTGTCACTGACCCAAGCATCTAGAGCTGATTTAGAATATGAGACTTAAATTTTTACTATCTACATCTTATCTAGAAAGCCATTCATTTTAATACAAGCGCTCCCATTATCCTGGTTTCGGTGTTTTTACTAAAAATGAAAAAAATAATGTGCCTCTTAAGCAAAATTACATTTGACAGAGCATCATAA
>DWMZ01001367.1:0-16704 GCA_018249855.1 Eueides tales michaeli
ACAATTAAGACACTAAATATGTAAGGAACTTTATTGTCAATTTTGTCCTATTGAAGTGGGCGTTAATGACTGCGACACAGTTCTCACTAATGCGGTCATTATCGAACATATATAATTGTTATTTTTTGTTATATTAGTTCCTAATAAATATTTTTTATTTTTTATTTTATTTTTTATTTTATTTTATACAATATGTGTCTTTCGACTGCATTGACTTAAAAGCTTGATTATTTTTTGTGCTCTCAAGTTATTGTGGACCAAAATTTTATCTGTTACTAATTTCAACTTGATAGTACCTCTACGTAATCTCAAGATAAATCGTTATGACAAATTGATAGATGGTTAACAAAGTGATCCTATAAGGGTGTCGTTTTTTGTTTTAGACGGTCAGAAAAAAAAATTATATAATATCTTAACGCACTTTGATAAGAACGTAGAGAGTAGTGGACTAGGGGCGACGGCTCTATGCGCACTACCTTAAAATCTGTTTACACCTTTCTAAATATGTTTAGTTAAGACTAGACTCTAAGTCCTAAATCGAATATCAATCATGCTTTATATCTTATAGGCCCTCTGCGAATATATCAACTACATTGAATTAATATATTATCTTAAGATAACAAAATATTGACATTTTAAATTCACGCCTGAATAGACTTTGTCGTATAATTAGTATTAGTACGATTATAGTTGCATACAACTGCAGCTGATAAAGACAGCAATGAACCTTGTCGAGATAAGAAATAATATAATAATCTTAGTGAACTAGAGACACTAGAATACTGGTGTACAAGTTAAATTCTAGATATTCACAAACTTGATACTGTCTCTCTTTTATTCAGGATTAAATGGCCTGGCAAAAGAGTTCGGTAGTTGAAGTTAGACCAAATTGATTTTAATTTCAATTTTGTATACTGTTTGGTTCAAAAAGTAAACCAAAGTAATACAAAAAATTGAATTAATAGTGCCATAAACATCTTTTATAGTATCCGTACATAGCTTTTATAGTATTACAAGAATTTTTAAACTTAGAAAAGTTAATGCGTTGACTTAAAGCTAGCTAGCTAAGCTAGCTTGTAATGCAGCTATGTATATGTCTGTATGCTTTTATATTGTCATTGCTGTCACCATTTTAAAAGCAATTTTACTCATAACTTTATTGATATGACTATTATTTACCAAAGTATACATTATATTCAATAACAAAGAATATTCATTTATTTCTTTTCAGCTATACGCTGTATCCCGAACATGACAGGGTAAGCAGAGGGAAGCTGGTAACCTAGTGTTAAGACTCTCCGTACCATTCGTCACTTTCTGCTAAAATTGCGGCGGAACTCTACGCCATGCCTTGCTTTGATATCAGACCGAAGAAATGAAAATATTAAATATTTTTTTTTTTTTTAAAAATATTATTTAATTTCTACGAGTGGGGATCGTTCCCACAACCTGTCGCTTTTACAAAAACACACCGCAGGCTGGCACAGGCGCCACGATAGGCGTCAAAAATATGAAATTAATTAGAACAAAATACTCATTCATATTTTGAATAAGTCTATAAAAATTTTATATTTGTACAAAATGTACAACTATATATTTTCTTGTCCTTGCAACAATAAAGTACAATATTATGAGATATTAATATTATCACAAGTAACTTCGCACACATTACATCACATAAACAATTATAAAATTTTATGAAAAGTTATGACAGTTAACCGTTTGTTAAATAAAATGGAAAATTTATATGTATTATTCAATAAATTATTCTATTTTCTAGGAAGTGGATTATTTAACGACCCTTGAACAAGAACTGTCGTAGAATTACTGCTGCTGAGTGTTTACTTTTAATCTTTAAGTATATTATTAAGATAGTCATGTCATCTTGTGTTTGATCTAAAGGAAAACATGTTATTCTTATAATTATATAACACATTTGTTTATTTTCCATAAATATATAGTAATTGAAAATGCATGTTGTTTCTTTTTATTTTTAGAAGACAAATCTATTACTTTTATATTCTGAGCCCTATACAGGGTCAATCGGTGTTATAGCGTGAAGTACTGACTCGCACTGCTGATGGCCCCCAGTTTCTTTGAAGCCAACATTATTTATATAACCGTATCAAAAAATCATATATCCTATTAATCAAGACGTAAAAGTATTAACAATATATTGAATTATTATTATTTTTACTCATGTATTTTTGTTAGTTAGTTATGTATGGATATATTTTAAATACATACCTATTTTTATGTGACGATGGGGTGACTGAGTTGGACTACAGATCATAGAATCACTGCAATTCCTTCCTGTAATACGCTCGGTGTATGAATGATGATATGTCAGGATGATAGGGAACCGCGGATGTTCAGTACTTTATTTAGTGTGTATTAAGTACTTAAATGTAATGTCGGAATAGAAACATTATATGAAAATTAATATAGTATATGTATTTATTTAAGCTTTTAGATTTTAATACATAGAGTAGAAACCCTACCAAATTAAATGTATTTGTTTCTGGTTTTATTTGAATGATACTTTACTACTTTACTCGTTGATATATTGCCTTTTAAAATTTAACTACTTATAGTAAATGTTTCTTTGAGAAATATATCATAATCTTATAAATAATTTAAAAGTCAAGGAGGTGAAGATAACTACGTTTAGTAACTTATAAGCAAATTAATTTCATCAATATTTATTGTGCACACCGTACTTTATGCCATTTTATTATTTAAATAACTATGTGTGATAATGCCATCGTATTGATATATCCGTAGGAAAGTGTTGTATCTACCTATTAAAGACCTATGCAGGTGCGAGATATATGTATATATATATATATATATATATATAGATTTGATGAGATGTAAAAATTACTTCATTTGAGGCCGAATCTGAGCCGTTTCTTTACAGGATCAATCGCTGTTTTACTGACTGTAACTCGGTACTGTTACCTATGAATACTTTATATATTATAAATGACAGAAGTTGTTTTATAATTATCGGCGGATAGTGTTTATAGTCTATAGAAAATTATTTATATTTATCTAACCATATCACCGGAAATACCGCCCATAATACAATCAGATTACTCTATGTCTCTTAAGAAAGCATCCGAAATAATACATGAACTCTACAATTGGGCTCAATTGCTTGAGGGTCCAAGGCTAATTTGAATAATAGATGTCCCAAGATTTAGTAATAGAGTAAATAAAAGGGGTTATTTAACATCGTTAACTATACTACGAGTATGTAGTGGCTTTGGTAAAAACAAATCAGTACAATATAGGTACTGTGTTTTCTAGCCTCTATGGTTTATAGTATAACATAGTAGTAGTATTCGTGACACTATTTCTCCAAGAAAAACATTTTTTATAATTTTCAAATATACTTATTTAAATTTGCATGTTTTTTTTTAAATTTTTGCATTTAAGTAGGCGTTTAGGTGAAGAGGCCAGTCGTGGCGCAGGGGCACAAGCGTACGACTTTAAACACGACAGATAGTAGATTCGATCCCCACTATAAGAAATGAAATCAGGGTGAACAAAATTTCGTTTACATTTCGAAAGATAATTTAAAAGAAACTAGTTATGTGCGATAAATCTGTTTTTTAGAAAGGTACACAAAATGGTTTCAATTTTTTGAAAATGGTATCCTTAACTACTAGTATTATGACAGCAGTGCTGCATCTGGAGTGGAAATTTTTAATGACGGCCTGTCTAATAAGTGTTTCGTGAAACTTTTTGCATTTCCTCTCAAATAATTTCTTTTAATTATTCTAGGTGCACTGAGTTGCAGTTGAAAACTTTACTTTTAAGGTAGCAACAAAGAAAAAGTCTATTAGAAATAAGTCTGAACTACGAGATGGCAAGTTAATATAACTTTTAGATATCAAATTTTGTCGAACAATTTTACCCTCTTGCTAAAGCTCTTGATGAGTCGTTGGTGGTGTAGTATGTTACCCCATCTTGCTGAAACCACGGTCTTTGATTAAATCCATCGAATCCTGTAGCGCAGGCGAAAAAAAGCCTGTAGCATGCCAATTACCGCTCTGTATCCATAGTTATAGCATTTTCATCTTCAAAAACCAAACCAATAATGCAGACAAAGCTGCCCATATTGAGTGAGGTTCTTGATGCTCCAAATCAAGGCTAATGTTACTGCAATATCGCAAATTTTGTTTATTTTCATGTTCATTTAAATGCAAGTGTCCCTTGTCAGAGAAAAAACTGTTCTTAAAGATGGTATCCTCTGTAACATTTCTCTTACAAAATGGAGTAAGTAGAGAATGAGCGTGATCTTGAGGCTTTAATTCCTGTACCATTTGGATTTTGTACGTATGTAAATGTGATTCCTTGTAAAGAAAGATGTTCTGGGCAAACCTAAGGTAATGTTGCAACCTCACTTTTCACCAATAATAGCCGTAGTTACACAGCGATTATTTGTACTCTTAAATAGAGACAGGCATCATAGGCATTTTGTGATGCGTCAGGAAAGACATGAAATTCTAACGATTCTTTTTTTTACTTAATAAAGGAAGATTTTTCAATATACCGCACCTTTTTAGGGTTCCGTACCTCAAAAAAAAGAAACCCTTATAGGATCACTCGTGCGTCTGTCTGTCTGTCCGTCTGTCACAGCCAATTTGCTCTGAAACTACTCGACCGATTGGGTTGAAATTTGATGAATATATGTAAATTAGTGACCCAAAGACGAACACGTCAAGTAAAATAATAAATTTTAAACAAGGGGGCCACTTTCGGTGGGTAAATCAGAAAATTAAAAAAAAAATATTCGTAAACTGTGTCGTGTGACATATCAAATGAAAGAGGTTGTTGTCAGCATCTCAGATATATTTTTTTTTTAATTTTTGCAGAAACAAATTTAAAGTCATTTAAGAAAAACAACGAAAAATGCCCACGCCCCCCCCCCCCCCAACCATTTCTTAAACTACTAAACTTAAAATTTTGAAAAAGATGTGAAAAATAGTTCTTTGCCTATACTCTTTTTTTATTTTTTTAGATTACTGGAAAACCTATAAGTTTGAGTATTCAAATTAAATCGAAAATTCTTAATAATATAACACACTCCCCCTTCCCCCTCTGGCCGGTACCACTGTAACCGCTATGACCCTGCATTTTAAATTTGTAATATTAAAAAAGACATTAAATTTAGATTATGTACGCAACCCTCACCACGCGAGTCGAACTCGCACTTGACTAGTCATTTCTTTTAGTATCCGTGGGCAAAGATTCAACCCATGTTTATTTGAGATATCATAATTTTTGCAACAAAATTTTCATTGGATTGACAGATGGGCAAACTAACCTAATGGGATCCAAATCTGCGTTGTATGAATTACTTTCTATCAGGTTGAGTACAGCAAATTTTAGTCGTTGACACGTTTACTCTTTAATATATCAAACCAGAAGAAGATATAAAAAGCATTGTAAACTTAAAATAAATTATGTACAATTTGTATAACTTATTTGCACATATGAGACTTAACTGTTGCCATTAAATTACATCAGGCGTTTGGCTTGAACATACGAAGTCATAATGAGTATTGTATAAAGTTTTTAATTAGCAGTACAATGAGTATACCTATACTTATTTGTAATTTTGTAAATAAATAAAAAAGGGTCCTCACTAGAAAAACCAACAATCACTTTCAACCATTTTATTCAATATCAATAAATAATAAGGACAAATAAAACAAATCAAATACACTACAATAATATATTTCTATATAGAATATTTCCATTTGGGCAAATCGTGATGATAGAAGTTGCATTCCAACTTGTTAGCGCAGGCTTTACCAAATCTGCAAGGTTTCGGGTGATAGAAGTGACACGCGGGGTTCACACAATTAGGGTAGAACTTGCACATACTGGGGGCCACTGTGGATATCGTTTTGTAATTGGCCGCTGGTACCACGTGAGATGCTGGAAATAAAGGAAAAATATATACAAATAAGGTCTGTGGCAAAAGCGTGTGACACGACAGTCAATCAAGGAAATGAAATATTTAATGTTTTTATTTCTTCGCCCTGGTAGCAAGGCGAAGAGCGGCGTTGAGATCCGCCACTCAACCCACAATGTTTCATATTCAGCGGAAAGAGGGTTGTATATGTCTTGGTGCTCATATCATTAGAGCTTTAGTTTTATTGGTTTAATAATTTCAATATAATATTGGTAAGATAGTTATTATAAAGTGGACAAACAAAATATATAAGTATATAAAATAAGAATTTAAAAATTAAATTAAAAATAAAAATATTTTTAATATGATTCATTTATACCAATAACAATAGAGCTGCAACACACGGAGTACCGTGTGTACCCCTGTACATGTCCAAATAGTAACTTGGACATGTACAGGTGCAGAAAAAGGTCAATATTAAAAATCAAGATAAGCTACTAATTTTTTTTTTGTTTTTGTTTTTTTTAATTTTTATTCAGCTTCACGCTGTATCCCGCACATGGCAGGGTAGGCACAGGGAATTTGGGAACATAGTGGTAAGACACTCCGTTCCACTTCCATTCACCACTTTCCGCCAAATTTGAGGCATTGCGTGCTGATTGGCGGAACTCAGCGCCTCGCTTTTGCTTTGTTACCAAAATTAAAATTTAATTCAAAAGTAATTAATAATTGTTATTAAATATTTAATAACCAACAGTGGCACATCAGTAGTGGTAGTCACACTGACAATAAAAAAGAAACTAACTAATATAAGCTTATATATATTCAGTACCCTACCCTACCAATGTAAACGGTACATCGCGTTCCCCCTTTGTCAGTACGGCGAGGCAATAAGTATCTTCTAATACATTTAAAACGCTGTATGTCCAACAAACAATAAAATTATATGACAAAAATTAAGTAAAAATGCGACTGTAAACGTGACAGGCTGTAGGTTTGATCCCATTTGAGGAAATGACCAACCCAACAGTGTCACATCAGTAACTAGTGTACGCATATATATAGTTACCCAACGTGAGTGGTACGTCAGTGGTGGTGGTGGTAGTGGTGGTGGTGGTGGCGGCGGTCGCGTGGTGGTAGGGGCAGGCGCGGCGCGTGCAGGCCGCCGCGAACTTGCAGCGCGGGTGCTGGAACGCGCACGCCGCGCCGTACCGGCACAGCGGGAACGCGCGGCACCACACCGCCTTACGCTCCGTTTGGGACACTATAATTACACATAATATAATTATCACACAATATAATAATACATTCATCATTAAAAACACAAAAAGCTCTTAAACGGCAAGGCTTATAACTAAAATACATTTTTTTGAACGATTGATACGTAAGAAAAGACTATCCGCCACCGATATAAGGTTATATTCCGATTTGTGCTCACAGCACTTCCAACGTTTAAACTGTTAACGTGGGGTCCTATTTTGTGAGCGCGTCAACGCCTGTTAGCAATATTAATAATTCGGCCAACTTGTGAGTTTGCTTACGAATTCAACAAGTTAACCATAACCGATCAGAGCATTTTTTGATATAAACAGGAGTGGAGTATGTGGTGTAGCCGATGAAGATGGTAAAATTATTGTATTTCAAACATTTTCCTCAATCAAAGAAAGTGACGATAGTGACATTGACGTTGAAGATACATTAAACGTCAAAATAACGTCAATGCTCACGATTCTAACGCTTCGACCCATCAGTATTGTAAGCACTATGTAGTGACGTCACATGTGACGTCATACCATCTACAACTCTAACGGTGAGCGTAAAAAGCACGAATTAGACTGCACATTGGTACGCTATGAGCGCTGTAAGCACAATTCGGAATGTAGCCTAAGTTTCTGAACTTTTAAATGTCTTTACAAATGCTTTAAAATTATACACTAAAAAAAAGTCTAAACACCAACTTACATGGCGGCAAGGAATCATATTTATGTGAATTCAAACTCGTTGTTAACGTCACACTATCACTGCTTGCACTTGTTGTTCTCTCTCTTATACTTTCCATATCTCTATCTTTCTCTTTGTTATTATCTGTATCTTTTTTATCATCTGCATTTTTTTTACTATCTGTATTTGTTTCTTTTCCTTTTTCCTTTTTACCCACATCAAATATAATTGGGGAAGCGCGACGTTTTTTCAATGGTGGCACTTCAAGTATTTTATCTTTTTGTTCTGTACCCTTTCTTTTCTCCACTATATTAAATTTATCCTCTTGTTTTATAATAACTTGGGTATCACTTTCATCGCTTGTGTTGCTTAATCTTTTTTTCGATAGTATTTCTTTTACGTTTTCAGTTATTTCAATTACTTTGGGTAGTTCTTCTTTTTCTGTTGACTGATTTATTTCTGTTTCTTTCTTTATTTCTACAGCTTTTTCTGTAGGATTGTTTTTTTCTTTCACATCTTCGTCGTCTAAAAGCCCTTCTGTTTTTAGCTTCTTGGCTAGAAATGCGTTTGGATGGTAACCGTCCATTGTCACTATAAACTGAGTGCCTTTGTCTTTGCTGGCGGTCGCGTTATGTATTGTGCTAAAAATAAATAAAAACATAAAAAAATTACAAACTTATAAATATTGTTTTATATCGTGGTGCAGCGGCACAAGCGGTGTGACTGTAAACGACAGGTTGTGGGTTCGATACCCACTCGAGGAAATCAAATTTTTAATGTTTTCAATTTAAATATTTAATGTTTTCATTTCTTCGCTCTGGCAATAAGGCAGAGCGCGGCGTTGAGTTGCGCCACTCAACAAGCAATTCTTCAAATTCAGCGGAAGGTGGAGAACAGAAGTGGAAAAGAGTGGCTTAAAATTAGGTTTCCATGTTCGGGATACAGTGTGAAGCTGAGTATTGGAAATTTAAATACTCTTAGCAAATAAATCTTACCAAATGAATGAATGAATCAATGATTAGGATACATGAATTAGAATTACTTAACAAACAAAAGAACAATCGTACATATTTAATATATGTATAAAATATTTAATAAACAGCATTCTCTCTTGCCAAACGATAATTCTAGTTATCTTTGGGTAGCGGAAATTTGTAAAAATCTCCCTACAGAGATACTAGCAACATAAATAAGTTGTAACAAGCGTATAAAAATTTCGACGGAGCTTGGTGAGGACGGATGGCTTAGTGGTCAGAGCGCTTGAAAGGTTTTCAAGAGGCGCAGGTTCAAATCCTGCTTCGTCCAAATTTTTATACGTTTTTAAATTTAGTATTTTTCTTTCCTAAGTGTGGAATAACACTTTAAAAATATTAAAAAACAATCGTACATACCTGCTGTCAACAATGACGTCATCTGGTTCATTAGTCTTAGGTACGTATTCAGTGTTTGTTATTACTTTAGTTATATTTGTTGGTGTGAATTCTAATGGTACATTTGGTGTAATTCTGTAATAAAATATTTATTATTTATACAGTACTGGACAAAATAAAGTACGCACTACGAATATTTTCACAATTACGTGAATAACTTCGTAGATTTTACAGATATAATGATGTATGTATTTGAACAAAAAGAAGGTTCCACAGTCTACTTTCAAACTCAATGAGAAAGAATTCCAAGAACATCAAACATTTTATATTAATCAAGCCCATGACGTATATTATCATATTTCCCTCGGACAAAATAAAGTACGCATGTGATAATAAGTGTAATAAGATGATAAGTAATGTAAAAATTGAGATATAATTAAGAACTAATACTTTGTATGGCCGCCCTTCGCTTGTATAACTGCTTGCAAACGCCGAGGCATGCTCTCGACGAGATTCCAAATGTGCTCTTCGTCGATGTTCCCCCACGCCTTTTCCAACTCTTCGAATAACCTGAATTTATTTGTTACGTCGCCCTTTTCAACTTTTTGGTCTAAAATAGACCAAAGGTTCTCAATTGGATTTAAATCTGGCGATTGCGCTGGCCAATCTAATACTTTGATCCTCGAAGCACGAAAGAAAGCAGTAGTTTTATGTGCGGTGTGTTTCGGATCGTTATCTTGTTGGAAGATAAAGTCTTTTTCCAGATCAATTTTCAGCGAAGACTCCTCTAAATTCTCATTGAGGATGTCAATGTATGTATCTGCTGTCATAGTACCATTGATCTGAACGAGATTTCCTACACCCGACCACGCAAAACATCCCCACGCCATAATACTGCCTCCCCCGTGCTTGACAGTTGTTTGAACATTTTTTTCCAGAAGCTTTTCGCCGGGCTTCAACCAAACCCGTTTTCGTTTTTTATAACCATAGAGGTCATACTTGCTTTCATCGCTCCAAATCACCCTTTTCCAGAAGTCCACTGGCTTATCGACGTATTTTTGGCAAATTAGAGACGTATCAGTTTATTAACTTTTCGAATTAAAGGACGCCGCTGTGCGAAACTGTTCCGCAGCCCAGCTTCCTGTTGTCTCCTGCGCACAGTTCGTTCAGAAATGTTGAGTTGGACATTTTTCCTGATTGCACGACTAGTAACAGTCGGATTTGTCTTCGTTTCCCGGATAATCATAAGATCTTAGACTAAATTCGTCTTCCTCTTCCGTCCGCGACCGATCTTATCGACTACTGTGCCAAGATCTAAAAATTTTTTATAGATCTTTCTGACCGCTGCTTCACTTACACTGTACTTTTCGCCGATTTTCCTATTGGAGAGCCCCTTCTGCCGGTCATTCACTATTAATTATCTAATTTCACGGATTTTTTTTTGTTTCCATGTTATTCGTGATTTTGCTTCTAAGAGCACTGAAAGCTAATCGAAACTTTATTAATACGTTTATTTGTATAGATTCTTCCATCTCCTATCACAATAGAAGGTCGCCAGAGTGTCATTATTGCTGAAAGTAAATGAACATCTTGGTGCGTACTTTATTTTGTCCGAGGGAAATATGATAACATATGTAACGGGCTTGAATAATATACGATGTTTGATGTTCTTGGAATTCTTTCTCATTGAGTTTTGAAGTAGACTGTGGAACCTTGTTTTTGTTCAAATACATAATTATTATATCTGTAAAAACTACGAAGTTATTCATGTGATTGCGAAAATAATCGAGGTGCGTACTTTATTTTGTCCAGTACTGTATATATTATATTACTACATAGATTTTTATGATAAAGATTGTTATTGCTATTGTGAAAAATATTTTTACTTCATATATTTTGATTTACTAAAAAATTTTTTAATAGTTTTTTTTTAGCTTCACACTGTATTATGCATAGCAAAGTAACTAGAGTACACTTCGTGTAAAAACACTCAGTTCTTTACTTTTTGCCCGAATTCAAGAAATTATGTGCAAAATTGCGGAACTAAACGCAGCACAATGTGTTTCTATAGCAAAAGAATTTTAACAGAGTTTCAGAGTTTATTCGGTTTAATACTTTAATATCAGGGGCTAATTATTCGAATTAAAAAAAAAATGTTATGACTTTAGATAGTCCATTTAATGAAGAAGACTAAAATTTTACCTTTTAAAAAATTATCGCCGATTAAAAAATGCACAATCATTTAAAAAAAAAATAACTTAAGAGCTAGTCATCGATCGTACTGTATGTACATGTATATTTATACATACTTCTTGTCTTCTCCCTCGCTCTCCTCCCCCATGCTGAGTTCCCCTTGGCTTTCTGAATGTGTGTCGACCGGCACTTGTATGACGATCTTGTGGGCTTCCATACGGCGCATTGGTAGAACTAGGGCTCGCTTTACTTTAGGCGGTTCCGGATCTAGTTTTGGTGGCACCTGGGAAAAGAACGATAATTTTTTATACTTATAAATGTACGCGATTAAGACGATTAAATAATTTAATTGAGACATGGTAAAAATAATGTAAATTAAATATTAATAAACGACGTTAATTAATTTTTATCATCTTTAAGTAAATTATTAATAGAATATTAAAAATATTTGATGAATGCAAAGGACGAAAATATTATGCCAAACATTTTGCATTTTATTCACTATAGTTCAAATACATATATTATACATTTAATTTGGCCCATCTTAACCCAAAATATGGTTACAAATATAACACTGACCGATATTAAAAAAAAAGTTTATTTTTTAGGAACATTGGAACCTAGTGTTAAAACACTCTGTTACCATTAAGACACTTCTTTTTCCCGCTTTTCGCTGAACTTTTGAGGCATTGCGTGTTGAGAAGTGGAATGCAACGGCAAAGCGCGCACTTCTCAACACGCAATTCTCTTTTCCTAGAGCGAAGAAATAAAAAATGATAAGCTTGTGTCGATATAAAACGACTTCAAAAATATATTTTTATTAAGATGGTTGTTTCCTTTAATTGAGGGTATATCAAAAGCTATTATTTTATTTCAATTTTATATACAATGTCTTTTTTAGGTAAGAAGACGTGCGCGATAACTTTAATTTACATGTAAAGTCAGTCTGTGATTGAAACATACTAAGTATCAATATAACATAGTAAGTATAATATAAGTTTGATTATTTTTATTTCTTTTGAGAATTCAAAAGAAATAAAAATAAATAATTAAGTAAAGTAAATTTAAACACAACTCACATTCAACAAACTTTTGTGAGCATCAGCGACGGCCCGCAACAGGAGGCTGGAGGCGGGCGCGCCCACGCGCGGCCGCGGCCGCACGCGCACTACCGACGTGCACGACGACCTCGCGGTGCGCCCTTCTAGAACTGATACCCTGCAAAATATTAAATATATCATTGTGACGGCAAACGCGACAGGCTGTGGGTTCAATCATCACTCGAGGAAATGACATAATTAATATTTTCGATTTAAATATTTGGTGCTTTCATTTCTTCACTCTGGTTACAAGGCAAAGCGCAGCGTTGAGCATCGTCACTGAACACGCAGTGCCTCAAGTTCGGCGAAAAGTAGAAAACGGAACGGAGTGTCTTTACACTAGGCTCGGAAGTTCCCTCGGAGGATGTAGCGCGAAGAAGAGCGAGTAATATTATATCGGTATTACTATGGCATTATAAGTTTTTGGTTAACTTTAAAAGTAAGTCGCCCGTGGTTGAAGATTAAAGGAAATTAGGCGATTGCACGTGAATTATAGACATGTTGCCAATGTGTGTTGACAATGTTGCCGTGCAGTGCACTAATACACCCTAGGAAATACATGAAAAATATATCGTATAATAACTATTATTGGGTAGTTAAGCTATTGATGATGTATGTAGCTCGAGGGAGAAGAGACTTGAACCAGTCAGGTAAAGACGGTGTTGCAAGCGCACTACTAACGTCATCCTAGCATATGATTAAAGATTTCTTTATTATATTTTACATAAAAAAATTGTTAGTACACTTGACATTATTTTTTTTATTTATCAATACAAGTCTTCTAGAGCTTTCTGTACTCCAATGGGTGTAGCAAAAAGCAAAAGTCGAGCGGGCGAGGATTACTAAACCTTATAATACTGATACTGTATTAAAATCAAAGTTAATATATATTATATTATACTATTCTGTCAACGATTGACTGACGCACAGCTATATATAAGTAATTCAGAAAAAAAGCTAAAAAAGGTAATATGTGTATATTCCGAAGTTCTTCCAGGAAAAAGTACGATACAACCATAACTGGTAAAACGCATTAAATGAAATGGAATAAAAATTCAAAAGGAAGACTTATTTTATTTAAAAACTTTACTTGTTAAACATTTTTTTAAATTGGCAGGTATAATCAAAAATTTGCCAAAATATTAAATCTATTCTATAGAAAATTAAAAAAATGTCATACTTTGATGTGAGCCTCTTGCTAGTTGCCTCCAATTTTTCAGTATTATCTTCTGTCAATGAAGATTTCCTTTGTGTTTCACTTTGATTTCCCAGTCGACTCTTCGCCGATTTCTGTTTCACTTCAACATTCTTTTCGGGAGTAAATCTGAAAAATAATAATTATAATTACACACGTATAGAACATACATAGTACCTTATATAAACATACATTTAAGTCACATATAGAATATGGCACACAGTGGATGACATAAAAACAGTTAACTTTACATTTTATTTTATCTCAATATGTTATTATAGCCTATATATAATATTTAATTACTAAATAAAATTTTCCGCGATAGCTATATTATCGATCAAAAAATATTGGAACAAGTAGTTCCGATGATGATGACGTCATTATGGCGTAAACAAACTCTTCTGCTTTATAACATTAGTAGATCTTCAATGTGTAATCTTAAATTATTGAGTCTGGTATATTGTACTACGTCAAAGCGCGACGGTAAACTTGGGCCTAAGGTCATACTAAAAGCAAGTTAAATTCTTTCCAATAAGATATTTGCCATCAGAACACTATTTAGTAACTGAAATCTAAACAACTTTGCGTTGTTATAACTAACAGAGCTCTTTCAAAGAAAAGCCAAGAGCGCGTCTTCTTATCACCCTTTCCATTATAATTAATTACTGTCGCTAGCTTATAATTAAACGAAGAAACCACAAAGAAACCGCCCCGTCCCTACCACCAGACCACGTCCCCCCACGAGGACGTACCAAGTCCAGATTTGTCGCTTGTGTGTGATCTTTCTAAATGTACGTACTTGTTATGCTTGTTTATAATAAAATTGTATTGAATAGGTAATTTGTGATGTTGATCGATTTGTGTGATTAATATAAGCCGGTGGTGTGAGGGTACGCTAATAAACGCACGGCACACACCCAGCAGTCGCGTCTCGAGTATTTTCTACGTTTGAACAACGTATCAGACTCATAGGCGGGCACTATTACATCGCGCTCCACGCCGGGAGGACAAAGGAAGACACACCAGTACTAGGAATTAAATCACACAACTACTCTCCGCCGCTGTCCGAATTGTATTCACAGCACTTACGACGTTTAAACTGCTAACGTGGGGTCCGATGTAGTGAGCGTGCCAACGTCTGAGTAGCAGTATTAATAATTCAGGCCACTTTTGAGTGTGCTTACAAATTCAACAAATTAAAATCAAGGAAAGTGACGGTAGTGACAATGACGTGGAAGATATATTAAACGTCACAATAACGTCAATGCTCATGATACTAGGCTCCGACTCGTCAGTACTTAAAGCACTAGAACTGACGTCATATGTGACGTCATAGCATTCACAACGCTAACGGTAAGCGTAAAAAGCTCGAATAAGGAATAAGGCGGCATGTTGGTACGCTATGAGCGCTATGAGCGCAATTTGAAAAGCGGCCTAAGCTTCGACCAAGTCGTAGAATGAATAACACTGGTCAACAAAAATTAATGTCGTTATAACAGTTCTCAAAAGCATCCGCGACGTCTAAAAACATTGAATATTTTATTTTGCCTTTATAATTTGATCTCATAATAAAATATAATCCGTGCATCATATTTTTTAGTAAGGTAATATGTTACTCGACCGCTGCCTTCCATTTGTGCTATCCATAGATACATAAATACGACAACGACACTCGAGATTTTATTACTTTAATATACGAACGACTCTCGTTCAGTGCGGTACAAACCATGCGGTGCAAACTTTACAGTAAATCCCGCATATCACAGAGTAAGTAGAGGTAACCTAATGTTACAATTCTGTTCCCACGCCACGTCGGTCACTGATAATGAAGTAATTAAAAAAATCGACAGAGGGTTATGACGTATTTTTCATTCTCTATATGATATGGCAAAATATTTAATGGCAGATTGGCCCAGGCGATCACTTTCTCGGCACGTGTAGATAACTTTAAAATGTCGCATATATTTGAAATAAAAATAAAAAAAACTAAGCTAAGTTATATATTACTATATAAGTAACATAATAATTATATATTTTCTTATATATTTTTATTATATATTTTATTTCTTTCAGCTTCTCACTGTATCCCTCATATGGCAGGTTAGGTTAGTTAGGTTAAGTTCGGCTGAGGGAAGTTGGGAACCTAGTTTTAGGACACTTTGTTTAGTTTTCCACTTTCCGCCCACTTAAGGGTATTTCATGTTGAGTGGCGTAACTCAACACTGCATCATTGTAATTTTGTGGTACGATAATATATAGGCCAAATGGAAATACTGTCATTAAAGACATAATGCACTTCTAAAATTTTATTTGTTTATAAGTGCAGATTTTTTAGAATCAGCAGAGCCATATATTAAAAAAAAAATAAACAAAAATCTTTTGATAATTAAATTATCAATTAAATAACTGAAACACTATTTGTATACAAGCAATCATTATCTTACTCATTCTTGAGTCCCTTTTCTTTAGATAATATGTTTTATCTATACATAGCTTATAGTATTTTCGTAAACTGTAATACCAAGTGCTTGGTTTATTTAAATTGGTTCAAAAATAATTAAAACTTATGTCAATGTAAAGTATTTGCTTTTACGAAATTGCTACAAAATAACTGACTTATTGAATGGGTGGAACTTATAGTTTCCTATGGACTGACTTTGTTTTTAAAATGATCATATTATCATTGAACAATTAAAGTGTGCATAATATTTTTTATAAAATATTTACTACCAACTATAACAGAATTCTCTCTTACCAAATAATTATTTTTAAGAATAATCTTATGATTGTTGTAATATGTTAAAATCTATGTACAGAGGTATTTTTGAGTATATATATATATAAGTTCTAAAAAAGATATACAAATTTCGACGTAGACTAATAAGAGATTAAGATTCTATATTAAAAATTATGTACACATTTATAACTGGTTCTAACAACCAATTTAAATAAAAAATATTTCTTACTACCTTAAAT
>DWMZ01001368.1:0-16702 GCA_018249855.1 Eueides tales michaeli
GCGTTTCGCATTGGGTAATGCCGGGCCCCGGTGCCCATCCACCTTACAGACCGGCAACGCTCCTGTAGCTCCTTTAGTGTTACAAGGGGCCGTGGGCGGCGGTGATCACTTACCATCAGGTGACCCGACCGCTCGTTTGCCGTGTCTTATCCATAAAAAAAAAAAAAAAAAAAAAAAAAAATCGGATAACCTTCCGCAACTACAGTCGCACGCCTATGCTCTAGCGACTGATATTATCGTATGCCATGCTATATGAATGTATTTTATTGTCATATTTAAAAATTTGAAAATGTCGTAAGCCCAGTAATACGGAGGGTAATTTAAAGCGCACAATTGCGGGTTCGTTTCCGACGTGAAATTAATTATTTTTGATTCGTTTCAATTGTAACAAGACAAAGTGCGTAGTTTTATTACGTATCTCTCGAAAATTGGACGTTGCTTGGGGATGATGTGTTTAACACCAGGTTTACTCTGACAACCCTGCTAAGCAGTATTTCATTGAAATGCTTGGAGCCGAAAAAAAAAATGTATTATTAACTAGTGTTAAGACACTCCGTTCCACTTCCGTTCCCCACTTTCCGCCGAATTTGAGGCATTGCGTGTTAAGTGGCGGAACTCAACGCCGCACTTTGCCTTATTACCAGAGCGAAGAAATGAAACATTAAATATTTAAATTGAAAATATTAAATGTTTCATTTCCTCGACTGGGATCGAACCCAGAACCTATCGGTTACAGTCACACGTTTGTGCCGCTGCACCACGACAAGCCTCAAATGCTTTTTTTTAAGAGGACATATAATTTTTTTGGTGACCTATAAATGCAATGTAATATAAATAATGAGTAAAACGAACTAAACAAAAAAATAAAAATATCAATTTTGACAGCTGTCAAAACATTGACAGCTGTCAGTACATTAAAAAATCCCAAGCTCTAAGGTAAATCGAAAATCCTTGCTACATTTTTATAAGAAAATTAGTTTTTAAGCCAATAAAGCTAAGATAGCTTCAGAAAACTGAGATGTTACGACATAGTTTGATCTCATTAGAGGAAGTGTCTCTTTTACCGACGGATATACGACATTGTGGCTGGATTTCAAATTGGTTTATTTTTCAATGTAAGTGTTTTTTTTATATTTTCTATAAAACAGCCAAGTCTTAGTTACATTTTATCTATATATGATTTTGGTTTTGTCTACACTACTAAGACATTATAATTTTCGTTTAAAAAATTTTACTTTAACAATATTTCAAGCGATATTCTATTATATATACTGATAACAATGAAAGAAATACATACATTACCGTTTCACGCTGTATCCCGCACATGGCAGGGTAGACAGAAGGAACTTGGGAACCTAGGGTTGACACACTGTGTTCCGTTTTCCATAATTATTCAAGATGCAATGTATCGGCAAGTGGGGGACAGAGTGTTAAAACACTTCATTTTCTGTAACATCTTTGCTTGTGTCATACAGCGTGAAACTAATAATACGCATAGAATATGCAAATTTTGTTTGGCTTTTCGTGGCGTAGGAAAATAAGCGTGTAACTGGGAATACAACAAGTCGTAAGTTACCCATAGTCAAATAAAATACTTAATACTTTAAGTTACTCGGTCCAGTAATGTAACGCGCGGTGTAGATATCTGTTACTCAAGGCACAATTAATTCAAATTAGATGAAAATAGGGGATAGCAAGTGTCCTAAAGGTTCCCAAGTTTCCCTCCGCCTTCCCTGACATGTGCAGAATAGAGCATTAATTAAAAAATATATATATTTTATTATAAGTCCAAAGTCCTAAGTATTAAAACAATTTATATGCCTATTTTTTAACAAAAACATACTGCAAAGCGCATCTAAGGCAAGCATTTTAAATTAATTCAAATTCCACCGTCACGGGAACCATAAAACATAGCACAATAGTGAAATAAAATGAAAGATTTAGTTCGAAACTGAAATTTATCCGCAATGCAGTTCAGTTGCAAGCAGCGGCTCTTATAAGTTTAAGTAAACTTTCTTTAGAAAGCGGAATCCAGTGCCGTTTCAAATATACATATATATTAATTTTATTATTTTGTATAAAATTTTTATTTATGGTAGCAGCTTCTCACTTACAACACAATAACAAGGTGGATTTGATACTGAGACCTGTCGTATTCGTGGGTTCGATTCCCACTCGAAAAAGTAAAATATTTAATATTTCCAAATGAAATATTTAATATTTTCATGTTTTCACTTTGGTAAAACGTTGAGTTCCTCCACTCTACACACAATGCCTCAATTCCCTTCAAAGTGGGGAGTGTCTTAACACTAGGTTCCCAAGTTACCTCTGCCTACCCTCCCATGTGCAGGATACAGCGTAAGCAGAAAAAATATCGTAGACGAGACCCCTACTCACCAACAACTCAATGATAAAGTAAATTCGATACTCGGACAAATGACATTTTGGATCTTATATATTTTACAAATATTAAATAATCTGTTAATTAACTAATCTGTAAATTAAATCATTTGTGTACCATATAGTCTATAATTATGTCAAGATTGTCTCTGGTCTCCTCCTGTCTGTGATTTGTGTGTCAAATAAAAAAAGATAATGCTCATATTTCAATGTCGCTCAGTATTAACGAAATAAAATTGAATTTAATCAAGTTTTTATAAATGAATCCACGTAATGTTTTAACTTTAAGTGTAAAATTGAAAACGAATTATCATGATACTACCTACTCTTGAATAATATTTCATAAGATTAAGGAAATCACCTGATTTTTGCAAATTTTACGTGCGTTACTGTAATCCGACACATTGTAACAATAAACGTTGTTACCGAGTATTCGATATTTCAAAAATGTAAAATACTTTCATTTATTATATATTTATAAAATATGAATATAAAAATTGTTGATTCAGTAATTTTTCAATAAACAGAAATCAACGAAAAACAAACATCAATTAATATATTCAATACATATTTTTAATCTTATCAATATGGATATTGTGATGTTTCATATTGTATTAATATCTTATGTCGTATTTATTTGAGTAATTTTAAGCGTTCGTGCGATATCGTTTCAGCGTATTACGACACAATCCCAGGAAAAGCCATTGAGATATTGACTGAAATTGAAACATTCAAATGAAGCCGTGTTCGCTCGAAAATCGTGTTTATTTTATTTATTTTTAGCTTCACGCTGCATCCCGCAATTAGAAGAGTGGGTAGAAGGAACCTGGGAACGAAGTATCAAGACACTGGTTCCCAGATTCCTTTTCCGCAACCTATATTGTATATTGCAAACTTTTATTTGAAAAAAAAACCACGAACTGGTTTAAGCTTTTTGGGGTGGTCAAAGGCTAGTGTGTAGTATACGTGATTATTAAAATTTTAAGCTAATTTTTTTCTTATATATAGTTCTCAGGACTTGTTTACTTATATATAGTTCTCAGGATATGTTTACATTTATTATGAGCATTTACCTAGATTTTTAGCATTTTCCTACGATCTTCTCATACTGCAAAGAAAATCTATTTGTAATAATTGTATACAAATATTCTACTTCACTGAGGCTGTCTTCAACGATAGAGGAAACGGTTGTGGGTTCGATTCCTACTCGGGAGTATTAATTATTCTTAATTTCCTTGTTCTAGTGACAAGACAAAAAGCAGTCAATTGAACGGAGTGTCTTAACACTAGATTTCCTCTACCTACCTTTATTGTATAAGAAAATACATTAATTCATTTATATTTTACAGGCTTTATAGTTTTCATAGGATCAGCTACAGTTACTTTCTGCGTATGGTCCCCAGAATATTCTACTTATGATTACGATAAGTTATTCCGAATCATGTACCTCTATGATCCACACGCTTGTGGATATAACTTGAGATCCTCAAAGTCTATTAACAATTTGAAATTCGAAAATAACACATTAGGTCTGAATATACTGCCCATCAATTGGATGCCAGCTTCTGTGACGGTTTCTACTAAATTATCCACAAAAACTAGAACGTACGGTGTATTTTTTCTTAAGAATTTCTTATTTTATATCTTAATAAGCTGTGGCTTGGGCGATTTCTAAGATACATAGATTCAAATCCCGCTGTATTCATGTTCTTTTATAGTTTTTAAGAATAGTTCTTTTTCTTTCCTTAGTACGTAGTAATTCTTTAAAAAATGTTAAAAATATCTAATTTTAGTGCTAAAATCGTTATGTCTTCCATTTAAGTTACTATAAAAATGAAATTTCTACTTTTTACGCCATTACAAGTAACATATTTCGTACTTTAAACTCACAATTCTAATTTAAGTGGAAAAATTGTCGTAATTATTTGATTAAAATTAATATAACTGTGTGTAGGATTGGAACCCTTAACCTATAAATCAATTCAACCAAATCCTCCCAAGTCTCAGAATGGCAATACTAAGCAAAAATAATTTAATATTTTTTTCCAATTAATTGGGCTTAAGCATATTTAAAAGATACCCTTAAGATTTGTGGCCATCGTGGCGATTTTGAACAAGTTCGTTATGGATACAATCAGGGAGGTATCAGGGACGTTACAGAAGTTAATTTCCTAAAAAAAATGTTTAATATTGTCAAATAATTTCAGGTACGTTCAACTCAGTGCTTTCATTCATTTATTTTGGATGCTCACAGCAATTTCACTGAGAATTTTAAGATTCATAGCAAGATGGCGTATTCAAAAATTTCTGATCGCCGTCACACTTATACAGTAGTATTATCGTTATTATATTCGACGTATCTATGGCTATCGTGTATATAGCCCATATTCAACAGAGCCTGACTAAAGGAATGATCCTTAGATATAGTGGATGGAGTGTTGAAATCTCAATAAAGAAATACAATGATTTCGGCGGATGGTTGCCAATAGCAGCTTGTGCCTGTTGGTTGAGAGGGGGTTTCGTTCTAGCCATAAATATATATTGTTGTCGAATTCTTCAATTATTAAGACGTAAAATCAGGAAACGCGAAGTCAAAGAAAGACTTCTTGTTGGGGATAATGCACCAATACCAGAACCGAAATACGCAGAGCCAAACGACGACAAAGTGTTATACTATAGAGCTGGTGAATATAAGCCGTATGCAAGAAGCTCTTCGAATGCTAAGTATTTTTACTGATTGAGCCCGATGGACTAAATATGTGTAACGAGGTGGACTGTAATTTATTAGTTTTATTCTTTCTATTCTATAAGATGTAAGTTTTCAGAATACAAAAACAATGTTATTTGTTTTTTTATTAATATACAATATTTAAATTAATTTATTCTTAAAATTGTCCATAATAGGTATAAAAGTCTTTCTTAACTTTGTTTCTTAAAAGTTCATGTCACTAAAATCTCGCCATCTTAAAACATTTATGCTAAACCTTATTAGACGTCCAAAATAAATGGAATTCGAAAACTCGAGTCACTTTATCACAACTTCTAAGTAAAATGCGATACCCACAATTAATCACAGATATTGCTTTCGGTAATGCGAAATGAAAAAAAGGTTGTACTAAGAGAAATTCAATTTGTAGGAAGCAGGCATTAAAAAAAATTTTTCATTATCACTTTTTCAGAGGGACATTAATTTTGGTGTTACGTAATCAAAACTTGAAAAGCTTGAGGGCTGATCGAATTTAATGGTCTTCCCTTTTTTTTGATTTACGGTTTAAGACACTTTTACGAGTAGTTTCCACCCAATTTTTGAGACACTAAGTATTAGCGGAACTCAATGCCACATTTTGTCTTATTTCCATTAATTCAAAATCCAAATTTTGGATTTACAGACGGAATGTATCTTTTGATTGTTACCTTTTCCTTATAGCTTTTGATTTGTAGCATCAGAGAGAGATAGTTACTTCAAAGTTGAAGTTAAAAGTATTTTAAACTAGGGACCTGCTCCCGGCTTTCCCCGCTTGTGCTACACAATTATTTATTTACTAATCTAAATCATTATTCTGTTATCATTATCGACACAATAACCATACAAAGAAATTCGTCAAATTTTATTCAATTTTTAAAAAAATACAGTTACATTGTAGTAATTTTATCGAAAACAAAAACACCGCACTTCATCTACCTAGATCCCCATCTAATTATCCAAATATAAATTAATTAAATACGTTTATTCCTTAAGTGGTAATCGAGTCCAAAACAGTAGAGTTCACCATCAGATGCTTTCCACTGCACCATGACAACCAAGGGAGTATTATTAGTATTAATATATTCATGACCGACTTGAAATTGTTGTTCATTTATTCTAAACTCCGTATTAACAAGGTTAAGTATTCGAGAATTGACATTTAATTGAATGAGGATGCTTTCAATGGCCATCAACGATGAGCTCCCTTAGGATTTTGAGTATTTTCGTCATACTTTATCAAAGTAAGTTAAATTTTGTTTGATTGTTGAAGATTGTATTAACGTAGCTATTGTATTCTAGTATTTGGTTTGTTTAGACTTTTAAGAGTCGTTAATTCTATTATTGTAGAGTTGGAAATTTTAAAATTATGTAAGCAAAATGTTAACATAAAACAAAGAAACTCAATTACATATTTTAAAAATCCAAAAATTCCTATTTCATTGTGGTAAAGCCACTAATCATTTTTTTATAAATCATGGCTAAGAAATTAAATAAGATTTAATTTTTTTTTATTGATCTGTCTGACTGTAGCACCTCCTAAATGAATAAGCCAATTTTAGTGCGGCTCTTATTAATTGAAAGACTAATTTATGAAAGTGTTTCTTAGATATTGACTTTAACATTATTTTGGGGATTACGAGCACTTTATCAAGACAAGATGATTTTTAATGTCGGAAAGGTATTATTGTGATGTAATCTAACCTGCAATTTCACGATGGATTGACTATAATATAAAAAATATATATATGGAAACACCTGAAATAAGCTTGTCCAAGCAAACTCTTTAGTTACATAAATACATAGTATTTTATAGATTATAAAAAAATATTAAAATTACAGCATTAATTTGCATACTAATAAGTTATTGGACGCTCAGCTGTCGTTTCGTGCCAGACAGTACCGAGCTTCAAGAAATAACCCTAATGAAACTTCTGTACCTTTACGACCCTAAGGCCTGTGGTCGTTTGTATTTCTACAATTTTACAGTACACGTTAATAGTGAATATAAATCTGCTGTCATTTGGCCTGTTCAGAATAAAGTAGCGTCTAAGTTTCGCCAGTGAGTTCTTATTATTTTCTTTTATTGGATTACCGTTATAGAAAACACAGTTTACGCGGCGGTGAAAGGTGCTTTTCCCTAGTGTTTGCAGGGAAATTTTCTAAAATTCCTGTGAGGTAAAATAGAAAATTTAAGCTTTGTTGTTCAATCTTGAAACTTGTTCTGGTAAAGATGAAAAGCTCGGCGTTGAGTTCCACCACTCAACACGCAATTCCTCCACAATTTAGCGGAAAGTCTTAACGAGTACTTCTTCTTAACACTAGTTTCGCAGGTTTCCTCTGCCCACCTTGATATGTCTGATTTGCAGCGTCAACGAAGCTTAAAATCTATAAAATGAACAAAGATCATTTGGTTCAGTTCCAGGTTTGGTCAAAGCAACCCAATGGTAAAACGCTTAAATTCCACTTTCCAATTTTCAAGACAATGAATATTAAATGGTAAATCTCAACATTAAGATTGCTAACAGAATGAGAAAATCATTTATTACCATAAATGTGATTTAAGCCCACAACTACTCCTTGTCGTACGCTACTGCACTATAACGGATCAATTTAACATCAACATAATTGAAAATTACAAATATTATTTTTTCTTGTAGTAAAATTCAACTGTGGTTGGTCCTTCACGTAGTGTGGTTCCTGTTTGGAGTCGCCAACTTGACTCACGGAAGGAGGCCCTGCGGGTACTATGCGGCATTAGTGCCGTTCACTTTAGCGGGGGTCAGCATTCTGTTGGTGGATTTGATTTATTTGGGTCTCTTCGTTAACGACCTTGAACATTCTAAAAATGAAAGTAAGTTTTCATTTTTAAATATTTTTTTGTCACAAATAAAACTATACTAGTAACAATCTTAGTATTTCACATTCTCCGTACTCACTGTCCACATAATTTTATAAAAAAGTATATTAAATTATGTAGAATGGAATGAAATATTACATTAGGTTCTCAAGTTCCCTCTGCCTACCCTACTGTGTGCAGGATACCGAGTGAAGCTAAAAAAAAGTATATTAAAAAAATATATAATGAAGCATTAACAACTGTTAGAGAACTTGACTATAGCGCTATAGCGTACATCACTAAAGCATCTGATTATAATCGTGAAGATTTTAGGTTCGATTCCTTCTCGGGAGAGTAAATTCTCTCTTTTCTCTCTGGCATCAATACAGCGCGGTATTTGAGTTCATCATTTTAAAAAATACTCGAAAAAGTGTGAAACAACTTCCTCTAATTATATATCGGAGTACAACATAAAGAACCATAAAATAATAACAACAAAGTCACTATTAATAGTCTAATGTAATAATGAATGTAGCCCCAGTTAAGAATATTCACATATTCCCATATCTTCTTCGCAATATCACACCTCGCTAGGTAAAGCTAATCTATGGAGATCAATCTCACGCACATTCGTTCCTCAATCGCTTAGTAAGAGAGGCCCGTCGTGATGCAGGGGTACAGTGTGTGAATATAAACGCCACAGGTTGTAAGTTTGACTCCATTGTATGAAATGAAATATGTTATATTTTCATTTTGTTGTTTTTATAACAAGAAAAAGAATGGGGTTGAGCTCCACCACGCAAGGCGCAATATCTCAACAATTTTGTGGAAATTTGGGACCGGAAGTGCTTTAATGGGCCGGGGTGAGTTAACGAGGTTCCCAGGTTACCTGCATCCTATGCTATATGCAGAATGCAGCGTGAAGTTTAAAAAGGTCATATAGTAAGAAGCTAGCTAGCCTAATAAATGCCTTCAGGCTTTAGCAAACATGGGCTAAACTTTATATAATCCAATATATTGGAAGAGCTGATCAGTTTGCCCTATTAACTAAGCGTTGGGAAATTTATACTGAAATACCGACAAAATTTCAAAATTTTCCGACTGTGCAGATTCTTAGTAATAATATTTCAAAATTTTAAATATTACGACTAAGGAAAGAATAATATTTTGAAATTTAGAAATATTTCACTCCTTTCTTTGCTTATAATATATAATTAAAAAAGAACTGATTTATTATTCACTTGGGCACACTTGGGCAATTAAATTGGGTTGTACCAAATTTAAATATAAAAGCTTCACGCTATATCTCGCACGAGGCAGGGTAGGCAGAGGGAACCCGGGAACCTAGTGTTAAGACACTCCGTTCCACTTCTGTTCCCCACTTTCCGCCGAATTTAAGGCATTGCGTGTTGAGTGACGAACTCAACGCCGCGCTTTGCCCTAATACCAAAGCGAAGAAATTAAACATTAAATATTTAAATTGAAAATATTAAATGTATCATTTCCTCGACTGGGGATCGAACCCTGAACCCATCGGTTACAGTCACACGCTTGTGCCGCTGCACCACGACAGGCCTCACTAATAAACTACAAATATAAAAGAATCTTATAAATATTCATATCAGTTTCATTTTTATTAAAAGTTGTAGCAAAAATACATATATACCTATTTATTATATATATGGTTTTTTGAAAGCTGTTACAAGTCTAAAAATGAATCATACACAAAACAAACAAAAGTTCAAAAAAATATTAAATAAAAAGGTTTACAAAATGGCAAAGAAAACTCAATTTTTGATAAAGGCTATTAACAAGAGCCTCTACGACTGGTACGTTAGATTTTAACATATTAGTAATTTTCCTCGACTACCCTCCAAGGGACGGAAGGGACGATATTAGATCCAGCACCCGGAATAACTAAGTATTTAATGGATATTTTATACGCAAATGGCCAAAAATTTGGGCTTGGCCTGTAACCGATTCTGAATAGTTAGCGATCGTTCTCGGTTACATGAAATTTAATTAAACGTTAAAATTAAGTGCATATCAGGATTGTTTTATTTTTAAAATACTTTTATAATCTTCATGCTTATAATGATATATGTGTATGGTGCATAACCATTAAGCTTGTAATGATGTAGGGGCACTAACCTGCCACTGTACACGCGACAAGTTGTGACTTCGATCCCCATTCGAGGAAAATGAAATGAAATGATGCCTTGCACGTGATATTTGCCAATATTAGGAAAAGAAAGTGTCAAGGGCAGCGGAGTGTCTTAACACTAGGCTCTCTAGTTTCCCCTCCCTACCCACACATATACAGTAATACAGCCTGAAGCTAAAAAAAAACATTTTTCTTCTCTAGTTGCAATAATTCGATATATAAACGGAGATAAGGAGAACATTAAAAGAATGAGTAAGCCATTTCCATACAATTCTAAAGACCAAGAGGATACAAGCTGGATCGCCCTGTTATTCGCATACGGCAGCTGTAGAGGCATCGTTCAATGGTTTATAAACTTTTGGCTGGTCAAAGATAATTATTTTGCTGGGCTTAGCAATTATCGTTAGTATAGATTTTTTAACAGTTGAGTAAAATGAGGAAATTAATCTTAGGTCTGGTAGACTTACTGCTGTGTTAAGAACCGCAAGTCAGTATGCAGTGTCTAGAATTCAGGTGGAAAGAGGACACTTGAGTGTCGTTAAACTTAGTTTTCACTGCCCATTCTACGATGTGAAGTTACAGATGTTGTCTTATAATTATAATCTTTTACCATTGCGTATATAATCTTATAGCATTTATAACTGAATTTAAATCAACTGTACATTACACTATCTATTTTAATTTTTTACTTAATTCTCTAAATTTAACTTATAAATGATGAGCCAAATTCAAAATAATGCTTAAGAGTTTCAAAATAAATAACTAGATGCCGCTCGCAACTTTGTTTGCGAGGACTTTTATAGGTAAAATGGTAATACCACTTTTCCCCTATCTAGAGGAAATAGAAGAATTCCAAGTACCACTTCATGGTTTACATTTATGCCAAATTTCAACAATAAGTAATGCAATCATTATAATAAATCATTAAGGCCTGTCGTGAAGTAGAGGCACAAGCGTGCTACTGTAAACGCGACAGACTTTGGGTTCGAACCCTGCTCTGGGTTATGAAATACCAGCTCGTATTTATAATTTTCATGTGACAGATAACAAGGCAATGCGCAGCGTTAATTTCCGCAACTCAAATCCGAATGCCTGAAATTCGCCGGAAAATGGGTAAATGGACTCTTTACACTAGATTCCCAAGTTCCCTCTGCCTACCCTGCCATGTGTGGGATACAGCGTAAAAATTTAAATAGATATTATTTTTTTTATTAAAGAACTTTCATACTTTTCAGATCGTCTTCAAAAAGAATGGTCTTCAAGACGTTTATCGAACGTGTAATTGCAGTTGTTTTATTGTCGATAAATAAATAAATAATACTTGATACTTTTTAAATATGAGTAGCATTTTTTCTTTTTATTTTTTTTTCTCAAGGCAGGGTAGGCAGAGGGAACCCGGGAGAGGGAACCTAGTGTTAAACACTCCGTTCCACTTCCGTTCCCCACTTTCCGCTGAATTTGAGGCATTGCGTGTTGAGCGGCGGAACTCAACGCCGCGGGTTGCCTTATTACCGGAGCGAAGAAATGAAACATTAAATATTTAAATTGATTATTTCATTTCCTCAAGTGGGGATCGAACCCAGAACCTGTCGGTAACAGCCACACGCTTGTACCGCTGCGCCACGACAGGCCTCTCTTTCTTTTTCTCTATCATAATAAAGTATTTTATTGTTTTTTTTATTAGTTGCTGTACTTATTATATATACGAGTATTATGCACAACATTTTAGATTAAAATTAAAAAGTGGTCAAGTGCGAGTCGTACTCGTTCACTGACCATTTTCAGGATTGCAGGTCAACGGAAGTACTACTTAAGAGTTAGTACAGCATAAAAGTTGATAAGCTTAACTTTACGGACTCATTTTACGTCAAATGAAATACAGTTATAACTTTGTAGTAGTCTTTATGTAATATTAATATAATTTCTTGTTTTTCCTATATCTGTTACAGCAAGACCTCAATTTTTTGGTCAATTGTTTTGATTATGCAATTTATCGAGAATTTTGTAAAGAGATTTATGTCGAGGAAATGAAATATTTAATATTTTCAATTTAAATATTTAATATTTCATTCGCTTTGGTAATAAGGCAAAACGCGTTGAGTTCTGCCATTCAATACGCAAAGCCTCAAATTCGGCGGAAAGTGAGGAACGGAAGTGGAACAGAGTGTCTTAACACTATTTTCCCCGTGTACACTCTGCCTACCCTGCCTAGTGCGGAATACAGCGTGAAACTAAAAAATATATATATGTTTACGTGAGAATGCATTAAATTCGCATTTAATGGACTATTCATATAAGTCTGTGAAGGTTATTTTTTTAAATAATACCTATAATGTTGATAGCATTTTTTATTCATAACTGTAACGCTAAGGTTTTACGCTGTGAATGCATGAGAACTAACTACACTGCTGAAACAAGCCACTCTAAAAAATCGGTCTTTAAGTTGAAAGCTCCTTACTATTTTGACTATTTATTAATCAACGGGAAGTAAATCTTATAACAGTTGATAAACTTAATCCTTTTTTATATAAATATATTAAATGTATACTTAAGTATAGAATCGAACCTTTTAATCCTAATATTCTAAAACAAATTGTTTTTGCTTACACAAATTAAATGTTGGTATACAATCAATATTTACAATATTAGATTCAAATATAACAGTTATTATACCAAGTTTATTACAATATTGTAAACACACTAGCAATCAATGGAAAGCAATCAAAATCGAAAACCTTACGGCAGGTTCAGTGAAAATTACTCCCGTCGGGTCGTTCGTGTAATGAGAATTTTGAACTACCCTCTATGTAGTAATTATGCTCTTAATTGGGTATCGAGCTTGTTGGACAGCTTGTTGATAGCATATGAAACATTGTCGTGTTAATTTTGTGTATTTTTTTTTGCTTTTTTAATTTCCTATATTTCCAACGGGGAACGGAATGGAGTGTACTAACACTAATTTCCCAAGTTCCCTTTGCCTTCCCTGCCATGTGCGGGATGTAGCGTGAAACTATCGTACCTAATTTGTACCGGTTACCTGAATATATGCAAATATCAGCTTGATATTTCCACTTGCTTTATAATGTTGAATTTTTTTAACATACGGTTTTCCAAAAATAGAATAAAATAATAAGAACTTATTTTTAATATTTTTAAAGTGTTATTCCACACTTAGGACGGAAAAATACTAAATTTAAAAACGTATAAAAATTTGGACGAAGCAGGATTTGAACCTGCGCCTCTTGAAAACCGTTCAAGCGCTCTGACCACTAACTAAGCTCTGGCTTAGTGGTCAGGGTCATTTGCTTCGTCCAAATTTTTATATGTTTTTAAATTTAGTATATGAACTCATATTTTAACTGGGCCTAGGACCTATAAAAACAAAGTATACTGAAACTACTTGTAGTAGTTCACTTCGTTCCTCGAACCCCGCAAGATTCGTGCTGTATAATTTATGATCGACCATCGAATCATATAATGTTTTTTTTTCATATCTACGACTTATGACATGCATGTTTTACAAGGCATTCTCAATTTCACACTGTTATATAAATTATAGAAATCACTTACAAATAATAGCAAATATATAGTTATAGTTAGGAGCTTAAATTCTCGAATCTCAGTATAATGCAGGAATACAACCGCAATACATTTCGCAATGCAGTTAATAATTATCTTTGCTTATTATAAACTTGTTAATAGGTTACTTCCGCTTATTTCGTGAGCACTTTTAAATGTGATAATTTGAATGAAATTTTTACAATCGTACTGAAAAAGAAACAATAAAAACTATTTTTATTGACTTCACGATACATTCCGCATATAGTAGGGTAGGTGAAGGGAACCCGGGAACCTAATGACAAGATACTTGGTTCTCATTAAAACACATTCTTTCTACACTTTCCTCAAGACATAGCTTGTTATATTGTAAAATTCAACGTCGCAACTATTATAATTATTCTTAGTTATCATCATAGTGATGACTTGAAATTTAGGTGTAGGTGGAGCTAGGTCAGTGATTGTCTCGACAAGTTCTTTACTCAACAAAATCTCCTTTTGAAAAAATCGAAATACGTACTTTTGGTTGTTTACAAATCAAGTGTATTTGTTTATAATTAAATTTTTTGACAAGCAAACGCTTAGTAAATGTTATAGAGCTTAGGAAAAAAAATACTTTCCTTTGATCATGCTCATGAGTTTCAAATGAAAATTTCTTTTTACTTTTCTATATAATATTTTATTTGCTTGTGTTTATTAAATAAATCTATATTTATTTAATAAACACAAGCAAAATAAAATATTATAAAAACATTTCTAAGCACACGGTAAATATTTTCAATTGAAACGTGCGTCAATTATCATTAGAAAATGAAAGTATAATTTCCAAAAATTCAATACCACTAAAAGCTTTGTGTTAAATGTAAATAATGAGACGGCGTCTCGTTTACAATGAAGTCGTTATCTCGAATGTTGTAGCGTTTAATAATGCATATGTATTATAATGATGCTATTGATATCTTAGAAGGTACACTTTGAAGCTAAAATGTGAATTACCCAAAAATAATTTCTGTTTATATATTTAGTATTTTTACACTTTGTTTAGTTTACGGAAAATAAATATTGGATAGTTAATTTTCGTTAAAAATATGTTTATAGGAGTAAAAGAAGGTAACCTGAAAGTAAAAGAAGTATGAGCACTGCACCGTCTGAATGTGAATTGTAGGTATCGGTTACCATTCGGAAAATAATGAACTTGAACGCAATGAGACATTTTAAAATATATGCAAGAGAACATTTTAAAATATTTGTGAGAGCCTGGTAACACCCAAGCAGCGGCCTTTCACAGCGAAGCTGTGTCTGGCTGCAATAGGTCCTATTTGTTTGCGGAAAAAAATTTGGCATAATTATATTAATTTATTATTAATTTATTATTTATTTATTCAGAATGGGAATTGAAATAAAAATCATAATTTTTACCAGTAAAAAGGAATAATCTATTTATTTGTCAATTTACACAGTAGGCTTACAAAACGTCGGGAGTTACTGAGTTCAACTGTCAAAAAATAAATGTTACCAAAAAACAATATGAAACAGAAACGAAATAAAATATAAAAATATTTGTATATTTTATAATTCGATATAGTTGTTTGAGTATTTTATATACATATTTTATGTTTGTGAAGCGCAAATATGATTATTGATTTATACTACATGTCAACTTGACAACGACAACGGCCGCTTTTCAGGCTAAACGTTTTCGATATTTTATTTTACAATACCTACTCGTATGGTGAATGTGAAATAAATGTTAAAATGTTCTGTCCTCTATAATATATTTTTATGTCTATTTTTACTGTGTTTTTTTCTGCTTCATCCTGTATCCTGAACATGGCAGTATTGATAGAGGGAACTTGTGAAAATAGTGTTAAGACACTCCGTTCCCACTAAGATACTTCTGCTCGACACTTTCCGCTGAATTTGAGGTATTGCGTGCTGAGTGGTGGAATTAAAGGCCACGTTTTGTTTCAATATTTTTCAAACGCTGTGTCCTTTATAAGTAAGTAAAGATACCTTGACGTGGCACAGGAGCAAGCAAGCTACGTAATATTTTTATTTCTTTGTCATCATAACGAGGCAAGCTTCTCAACAAGCAATGCCTCAAATTCAGTGAAAATTTGACAGTGGAATTGTCTTATTGCGAATGCAATATATTATTACTGTATTATACATTAGGTTCCCCCGTTTCCTCTACCTATCCTGCGTTGCGCAGTATACAGAGCCAGACTAAAGAAAAAACAAAATATACTTCCCTCAAATGTTATTTCTTCAAACTGGTGAACGGAAATCGCTCAATCCTGACAAGCTTTATGCTTACTTGGACGGAAATAACTTTCATCCTGGCGATTTAGATGTAATAAAAGAACAATGTGAATCGGATATGTGCTCAGTGTTCGGTTAAAAGTGGTTATCAAAGTATTTGTATTGACTTTCACATATTCTGTTCTAAAAATAACGATATTTATACACGTAATTTTAACTTTTGGTTTTTTTTTTGCTTTTTCTTTTTTTTTCATCTTCACGCTGTATTCCGCACGAGGCAGGGTAGGCAGAGGGAACCCGGGAACCTAGTGTAAAGACACTCCGTTCCACTTCCGTTCTCCACTTTCCGCCGAATTTAAGGCATTGCATGTTGAGTGGCGGAACTCAACGCCGCGCTTTGCCTTATTACCAGAGCGAAGGAATGAAACATTAAATATTTGAATTATAAATATTAAATATTTCATTTCCTCGACTGGAGACCGAACCAACAACCTGTCGGTTACAGTCACGTGCTTGTGCCGCTGCGCCACGACATGCCTCAATTAAGAGAAGTATATATTTTTTCTGTGTTTGGAGAGATATAATTTGCATTTTTATTATAAAGTTTAATGTTACTTTCACGCAATTAAAGAGAAAATAGTCTTGACATATAAACAAAGTGACAAACGGACAAAAAGTTGTTCTATAAGGGTTCCGTTTTCTTCTCTAGAGCTACGGAACCTTACAAATTACGTAT
>DWMZ01001369.1:0-16701 GCA_018249855.1 Eueides tales michaeli
ATTCAATTCAAGAATATTACCATGATAAGAATGCGTGGGATTAAATGCTGTTGGTACTCATTCAGGAAGCTAATTATGTTATATATTTTCTATAATTGATATTTTGAAAAGAGCAACTGTTGAGTTTGTTGTTCTTCGATTCAAAAGTGCTTGTAATGGCCTAATTGAATAAAGAATATTTTGATTTTGATTTTGATTTTGAGTTTATACAGCGTGAAGCTGAAAAAAACACCTACGCCTCAATGATATAACGCTAAGTTTTGTAAATATTATAAGCAACAATTTTTTATCTATGGATATACATACATAAGTGTATAGCAAATGAAATTAAAATATGTATAAATTACACACATATGATAAGCATTTTTTTTCTGCCGGTTTTTTTTTATTACAAATTATTCTAGTTCATCAACTTTAACGTTTAGTATAGCATTTAAAAAAAAACACAAAAAATAAATTAACTTTTTTAAGTATTATAAAAAAAACTATTGAATTGTAATACAAAATTACTTAACAAATAAATACTAAAATCATAATATATTTTTCTATTCCAGGCAAAAATGAGCACCGGTGACGGCACAGTGGGCGGTCACCAGAAAGCTGATGACAGAATCGGTCATCACCAATCTATGAGTCAGATGCTGTACGGAGCGGGTCTTGGACCAGGTCGGTCGGGTTAGTATCTTATAGACTAAGATGATTAAATAGCTTCACGCTGTATCTCGTATGTAGAAGGGTAGGCAGAAAAAATTAAGTGTTTAAAGTGCGTTCTCACTGAATTTTAGTGGCGTGAGACCGTGCTTTGTTTTCATACCAAAGTGAAAAAAACCAATTCTATTTAATAAATTTTCTATTAAATTAATTATCAAAACAAAAAGTAATAACTTTGAATCCCCGGCTAAATGAACTACCACACTCTCTATAAACAGTTCAGCGAAAATGAGGCGGCAAGACACTCAACACTTTCTTGTGTGTCTTGCCTTTCTTTGAATTTATCTTGTAGATAGAGGGTACTTGGGAACATAGGGAACCTAGAATCTCATCCCCACATACCAGATTTAAGGCATTGTGTGTAGAATGGCTAAACTCAACCTTTATAATTAATATAGTCACGAACATAAATCTTAATTTGTCAATATAATAATATATTACTATAAGTCTTGTCTTGTTGATTTATTGAAATCATTTAGTTTTGTTTAATTATTCACCAAAACTTAATTGTTATAAAGCGTCTTTACTCTCTGTAAAGGCAAGATGACAAAGGCGACTTGGGAACCTAGTGTTAAGACACTCCGTTTCCTTTCCCACTTTCCGCCGAATTTTAGGCATTGCGTGTTGAGTGATGTTGAGTAGCGGTACTTCAGATTACGCTTTGCCTCATTACTAGAGCGAAGAAATAAGAAAAAATATAAATATTTAAATTTAAAATACTATAAAAGCGTCTTTAATATTGTAAAATAAAAAATATATATTTATCCAAATAAAAGTAAAAACGACACAACGAATATATTACGCTATTTCTATATTATTATTTTTTTTAGCTTTACACTGTATCCCGCACGAGGCAGGGTAGGCAGAGGGAACCCGGGAACTTAGTGTTAAGACACTCCGTTGCACTTCCGTTCCCCACTTTCTGCCGAATTTGAGGCATTGCATGTTGCAGACCGAAGAAATGAAACATTAAATATTTAAATTGAAAATATTTCGTTTTCTCGACTGGGTCGACGACCTCGATCGAACCCAGAACCTGTCAGTTACAGTCACACACTTGTGCCGCTGCGCCACGACAGGCCTCAATTCTGTACTAACAAAATACTTATTAATTAACTCCAACAATTTCCAATTTTATCTCCAGGCTCATCATCATCATCACCAGTCGGCGGTACTAATAGCGGCCTCCTTGTGGTACCCCAACCCTTGGGTAAAGGCCCCACAAAGCTGCAGCCTCTACACGCGCACGCTAGGAAATATCATTGCAAGATGTGCCCACAGGTACGGTTAGTTTTATAATATTAGAGAGAGAAATATTAGGAAAAGGAGGAAAAGGACGTTGTTGATTCAGAAAGATTTGGAATTGAAGCCGTTTTGGTGTGTCTGACAATGGCTTGGGATCGATCATCACTCAGGGAAAAGCATGAAGTAATGAAAAAAGCAAAGCATAAAAAAAAATATCATCAAGTACCGTTATTCTTAATATTAGCATAACGAAATTTCGTGTCGAAAATTTGGCAAAAATTGGTTAACATAGATTGTTAATACAAGTTTCGATTATGCCGGATACAACGTAAATTTGATATAATATAAAAAATAATAATTATACAAACTAAACAGTAATGATGCTGAGTCTGCATTATTTTTTTACTTTTAAAATTTATTGGGTATAATTTATTTTCTGTTATGTACGAGTACCTAGGCATACTAAATTTAAAAGCGTATAAAAATTTTAAAGCCGCAGAATTTGAACCCGCGCCTCTTGGAAACCGTTCAAATGCTCTGCCCAACTAAGCCATAAGTTCAATCCTGCTACGTGCACCAGAACGTATGGCTTAGTTGGTCAGAGCGTTTGAACGGTGTCCAAGAGGCACGAGTTCAAATCGTGCTACGTTCAAATTTTTATACGTTTTCAAATTTAGTATTTGTTTCCTAAGTGTGGATAAACACTTTAAAAATAATACAAATAGTGTTTAGGCAATCTCGGACAGTGGGGATGGGCATTTATCTACATCTCAAAGGGGCCTTAAGACTTATGTCGCACTTCTCAGACACTGCTCTGAGCATCTCTCTCTACAACTCTATGCACACGGTGAATCCGTTTGTACTACACAATCTTTTCTTTTATATAAACGCAAATAAATACTTGAAAAAGAATTGCAAAAAAAAAATAATAACAAAATTTAACTAGAAAAATGTGATAAGTAATTAGTATTTAGTAAATGTTTTAATATTAGGTATATATACGTTAAATATAATACCACAATTTATTAAACATGTCCTCATAAAATTACTTTAGTATAGGTGATTGATAGATTATAAAAGTATAGAATGAATTCGAAAATGTCTAAAAATGTTAACATCGCAGGATTTGAACCTGTACCTCTAATCGTCGATTATTTTTACTAAGCTTTCGTGATTTTTAGTAAATTTTAAAAATGATAGAAATATTATTGAGGCCTGTCGTGGCGCAGCGGCACAAGCGTGTGACTGTAAACGCGATAGGTTGTAAGTTCGATCCCAACTAGAGGAAATGAAATATTTAATATTTTCAAATTAAATTTTTAATGTTTTCATTTCTCCGTTTTTGGAACAAGAAAAAGTGTGGCGTTGAGTTCCACCACTCAACACGAAATGCTTTAAATTTAGCGTAAAGTGGGAAGTAAAACGGAGTGTCCTAACACTAGATTGTCAAGTTCCCTCTGCCAACACTGCATAAAATGGTAGACTGGTGTATAGGAATACAAGTACAAATTGAAATAAATGTAAAAAAGAACTCTATGACCAATATTATAAACCACATCACGGGTGGGAAAGCTGGTTCGATCATAGAATTCAACGAAAATGGTTCGAAAACATGACGAAAAGTGGAGTGTCTTAACACTAAGTTCCCTCTTCCTGCCCTGATATGCGGGATACAGCGTGAAAGCATTTTTATTTTTTAATTTCTACTAGCAAACCAAGGACAAATGAATTTCAAGCGCTAATAAAACACAGTACGCTCCGTCGTAAAATATGATATCAGAGTACTTGAGCGTAGACAGTAGCGTACGTTATAACTATACTTGTGTCATTTCAAACAAACAATAACGTGCACTGTAGGTCGTGTTATCATAAAATTTTGATATAAGCCTCAGGGCACATCGTTTTTGTGAGTCAATAAGCAAGATCGAGGCTACCGAGACGCAGTGACGGACGTTGGTTGTAAATTCGATACCCACTCGGGGATATATTTTATTATTATTTCCGTGTAGTCCAGACAAAAGTGCAGCGTTAAGTTACGCCGTTTAACATGACGTTTTGATACAAGTTACGCCGTTCAACATGGTTTGATACTGCACAAACTCTTGTCTAGTATCTTCATTTGAAAATAATTTCAACAATTATAGCTATTAAACCGAGAGCGTATGGGAACCAGAAACATCCCACTGAGATATGCCACTGCACCAAAATTGCTTAAATATCTTAGCAATAATAAAAAATAAATATACATATTTTTTATGGCTCATATAGCATTTAAACAAATCTGATAGCGCTTTCCCTATCATAATATATCAAACGATACTACGCCTTTGAGTCGTACAGAAGGAATTAATTCTAAATAAAATTGCATTCCAATTCTAGTATACTACGCGCAAAATTGATACTGAAATTAAATATGTACTCATACAATTATATAACTAGAAATAAGACAGTAGCGGAGTTTAACGCTGTGCTTGTTACCTCTAGTTTTACGAAAATGAAAAAATCATTACACCAATTGGTATTCTATATAGCGCTTAACGCCATTAAATAGTATAATTCTCTGCCTTTATGAAAAAAATTGTATCAGATAGTGAGCGTATTTTTTTATTATTTCAGAAATATTTGATTTATTTGTAGCCCAAGCTTTACAGTATGTGATGAAAAAAATCACTGGCAAAGATGGCGCGGTTTCAACGCAAAATGATAATGAGCCGGCAGTCACTCATCAAAATTCAATTCGTCAACCGCTGTAGCGTCAGTAGAAACATTATAAAAATTATTTTTTAAAATTCTTATTTTTTTTTCCATAAAATATATTTTCATATAATTGAATATGATATTTTTTTTTATATTTTAGGTTTAATTTTAACAAATATGCAATAAAATATTATCAAAATATATTGAAAATATGCTTTTTTTTAATAAAATATTAGAATACAAAATTTTATATTACCCTAATACATCTAAGGGTATAGATAGAGAAAACTTAGAAAAAAACACTTCGTGTACGACAAACAATAAATCATATACGATATGCATTTCATAAATACTTATATTATATTATATAAAATGACAAAAAATACATATTTTTCTCTACGATTTGATTTCGTGAGAAAATCGCAATACTCCTTATAGTGTCCTCTAAGCCAGCTTCTCTTAAGCTTTAACCGGTACCAGTAACCAGCTTAAAAAAAAGTATACTTTATATAATATATTTATCTAGATATTTCTAATTAAACATAATGTAACGTTTAAATTAATTTATTTGTCGATGTTGTAAGATAGACGTGGCGCAGAACTACAGAGTGAGACTGCAAACGAGACGGTTGTAGGTTCAATTTCCACTTGAAGGAATGATTTATTTTCAATTTCCAATTCCATACTTTGGTTTTACAAAAGTTCAACGAAGAGTAAAGAACGGAGTGTCTTAATACTAAATTGTCGCTGCCCACGACCCGTTATATCCGAAACATAGTGAAAACCTATATATTTTTTTAGATAATATAAAACACCATCAATCATAATGTTTTCAAGATTTACCTGCTGACGCTACATACAGAAATTGCAATTAATACTGTATAGAGTTTTTGCTCATCACAATCCACTTACTAACTCGCAAAACTATAACTAAATTATAGTAATGCTCTCTTAATTAAGAATTAATATTCAATTTATAAAATCTATATGATTTTCGTTGCATAAAACGTAAAGTAATTCCTTATAGTTTAATTGATGATGCTTGTCTTTTCAAGTTTTGGATTGGTTGTAAGTAATATAACTACATCCATCCAGAGAATATACTGAAAGGATGTATAATATTGGGTTATTAGTAATAATTTAATACAAAATCGGCGGAAAATGGGGAACGCAAGTTGAACGGAGTGTCTTAACAGGTTCCCATGTTCCCTCTGCTTACCCTGCCGTGTGGATACAGCGTGAAGCTAATTTTCTTTTACGATTTTTCGCTGGATGCAGTCGTAACGCAAGAGCACAAGCGTGTGACTGTATATGCGATAGGTCGTGGGTTCATGTCCTCACTTCGCCAATCAACACGCAAGAGTGCCACAAATAAGCGGAAGGTGGGAAACGAAAGTATGTTAATAGAAACGGAGTGTATCAACACTACATTTCAAGGTTCCCACTGCCTACCCTGCTACGGGTGGTATACAACGTGTAGCTGAATAAAATCTATTAATCAATAAAAAAATATTAACAATTAGACAATGTAAGACTTATTTTGTTTTTTTTTTAATAATTTTGTTTATAGAAATTTGATAATAATAGCATTTTTGGATAGTTCTAATATAATATATAGTTTATAGGTAAAAGTACCACATGTACATTAATGCAAACTAACTCTTTACAGTATTTATGGATATTTGATAATTTATATCCGATTAAAGTGTTGGATTTCGGTAAAAAAAATAATATTTTATAAATATTCTTAAGTATACACGTACAAAAATCTGGTTGTCACCTAATTATCGTCTACCACGGGATGCCTGCTCTATATATGTCTATCGATGTTTATAAGTATCTCTTATATTTTAACAGATTACGACAAAAACAGGTCCAGATCCCTTTATGTCCCCAATTTTAGACATATACTCGTATATAATATCTTTAGAGGCGAAATTACTTACTATAATTACTTTCTACGTGTAGATATTGATCTTACAACAGTCGAGTCTACTTTCATCTACCTACCCACTGTGCCACAACTCACATTTTCATACTTTTGAAATCTTTCGATATTTTTTTATTTATTGCTATAAAATAAAATACGTGATATTTAAAAATGTACCTTAAACTAAACAACCTAAAGCTTAAAATAAATAATCATCAACTTGATGTGAAGTTTCATCAAAACGAGGCAAAGAATGTCATCGCCAAAAATGCAGGATGACCGCGAGGACAGACGGACTGACAAAAAGCTGGATCTCCTAATACTTATTACGATTGTGTAAATTTCGAGATTCCTAAAGGCTTTTTGGTACCAGTTGTGTGTAGCATTTATATTTTCGTTTGAATAATTTCAAATTTTTAAAAATATTTTTAAATAAAAAACGACGCGAGAAAACAGGAATGAACGTTATTGTTTTATATTCAAAATAATTCTCTCCGCCTTAATAAGATCTTGAAAAGTAAAAATACATGAATAAACTAGTAAAAGGAGCTTAATTTAAAATTGATCATCCCCCTTTTGTCTTCTGAGGGGTTAAAAAAGCTTATGCGTCACAGAAAATTTTAACTCTTACCGTCGGAATTCAAGTAATAATATTTTTAACTGTCAAATCTGAAAAATATTTATCTTTGATTTTGCAAAACAACAGAGCACATTGAGATCCTCAACTCAGCACACAATATTTAAAAAAAAATTGAGAGGTCCCGTAATTAATTGTCTTAACACAAAGCTCCCTCCGCCTACTCTAAGCATGCGAAGTAGTGTGTATTTATTCGATACAAATATTTCTTAGCAAAAATGTTCACCACATCTGTCAAACAGATCCCGTTTGAAATCGCCGCCGACGCCAGCGTTGACGAATTTGAGAAAAAGCTTCTGTTTCTAATTACAAATAAAATTGTATAAAATATTTTATATTAAACAACTTATTGTTGTTTTTCTTAAAACTTATATAACATAAAAAAAAACTGGAAGTTATATAATATTTAAAATTCTATTGTTCTTGATTAGGAATTTTTAAAAAATTTTGAATAATAAGACGACGTTTAATTTCACCACTTAAATAATATTGGATTGTTTTATCAAAACATATGCAACAGAGATGCGTGAGGATGAAAATTTTCTTGAGATTTTTTTGAAGACATTGCGTTCCTCACTTACCATCGAATTCTGGAGGCATCCATGCATGTCTGCATGTTGAGTGGCGTAACACAACGCCGGTTTTTGTCGCTTTCGACATTTTTATTTTAACTAGTTTTTAAATTTATAATTATTACAATTTATGTTTAGCAAAGACGAGAATACAGTGAAGTTGAAAAGTAATATAATAATCAAATGCATTTGGAATAAGTAAAATCCATACTAACTTTTTAAAGCCGAAGTGTTTATTAGGTTTAATACGCTATAATCTTAGGGACTGAATAGAACCGTTATGACGTTATTGTTCTGATATAAAACACTGGAAATGATATTAAATATTTAATATTTTCAATTTAAATATTTCATGTTTGCATTTTTTCGCTCTAGTAGTAGTAACAAGGCAAAGCGCGGCGTTAGTTCCGCCATTCAAGACGCAACGCCTCAATTTCGGTAAAAACTGGGGAACAGAAAGGAGTGCCTTAACACTAGGTTTCCAAATCTCTCTGCGTACCCTGTCATGTGTGGTGTACAGCGTAAAGCTGCAAGAAAATATATAATGGTAGTATAATATATACTTTTGTAACTTCAATATTCAAGAGAAAATATAAAAAACCATCCCATATTACCAACACCTTGTACTGTACAGCATATTTCAAATGACCACCATCAAAAGAGCGTCAAGGACCCCAGAATTAAGAGGCGGCAATAAGCTCCAACACTCCGCAAGCGATCATACAAATTTCTATCATTTTGTCAACCAAACCAGACATGTTAAATATAACGTACAATTTCGCCATACAAAAATAAACCTTATTATATTGTAAAAAAAGAGCAATTTTAGTATGTTACAGTAATTCTTTTTTACAAATCTTCTAAAGTTACTCAGCTGCAATTTTGCAAAGAAATTTGGACTTTATTCATTGGAGTTAAAGTTACATTTTCAAAATAAGAAAATAATAGTTCGTCTGAATACATCAGAAGCACTTATAGGCATCTATTTATCACGAAATGAAAATCGCGTCGAGTTCCGGTCGTGAGGTGCCCAAGCGACATTTTTTATTGCACGCCATTTGCGACCCATGGGCATCTCTAATTCGTCTGTAGAGATTTTTCCTTGTATTCCTGAAGATGTGACGCTGGTGCAGTCGATAAATGTTGTATAAAATAGGCTTATGATAATATGATTTCAAATTTTGCTTAAAAACATAATTACTAGAATAAATTATGAAGTTTATCGCGGTTTAAGCCTAAGGCTGTGTGAGTCTAGTAGCCTGAGTAGTAATATAGTTATTCGTAAGATCATTTTTCGGTCTGGCAACAAGGCAAGATGCGGCGTTCAGTTCCACCACTCAGTACGCAATGACTCATATTCAACAGAAAGTGAGGATGGCAACGGAGTGTCTTAACACTAGAGTTTTAAGTTGCCTGTACAGCGTGAATTTAAAATAACAAAATAATAAGATTAATTAAACTAAACTAATCTATGTAAAATTATTATCTCCCAATTTTCAAAATGCAGTTGAGATCAATGTTTATATTTAATTTTTACTAACAGTAAATTTTCTAATTATTATCATCTATTGTTAGTTTTATTAGCATTTTTGTTAATAAATATTGTCTAATAATACAAGTTGTTTTCGCCACGGAACATGCAATGTCTTCTGTCACTGTGCCTTGATCTGTAACCCTAAACAAAATACACCTAGAAAATAGTTATAATTATTTTATTTAAATATTAAGTAAGGAAGCTAACAAATCTTATATCTTGTGGATAACTTAGACAAAGCTTGGTAAATATAAATAGTGTGGAACGCACGTTGCACGTCGGCAGGTGAAGGCAAGTGCAATTAAAAACTTGTCACGGGTACCGTCGGCGATTATCATCGTCGAGCCATTAAAAGTGAGGCATCATTTTAAAAGAATAAAATAATTGTTATTTGTCCCTGATTTCTGTATGTTTGTTAAAAAATTTTCTAATAAGTGACTTGAATGGCAGTTAACATGGACAATTGATATACATGACAACGTAATTATTTGGATGGTCGTGGTGGTGGTGGTGATACCACTCGACCTGCACCGAAGCCATACCTGGTACAATAGTAAGGTACATTAGTAAGGCAAATTACGAGCCATTATTTATGAAATTTAATAATAATCTATACTTTCTCAATTATTCCATATATAGTTTAAATTCTGCTTATGCTCACAAATTATATCATAATTCAAGTAAATAATCTATTTACATGTGATTATATAAAAATATTAAACATAATACATTTTTATTTTCCTATACAAAATCCTAAACTCGTTTAGGATTTTGTATAGGAAACTGTACTTAATAGAGTATTTTTCTATTATACTACGTAATACTTCACTAAAGGAGCTTATTGATGGCAAAAATGTACGTATTAATCTTTGATTTTCACGATTGTTTCAGATTTTAAATTAAACAGTTTTAAACGGATTAATCGCGTATTTTTATTTATAAACATTTTTGTAAGCCCGACGTTTCGAACATTTTACAGTAGTCCGTGGTCTCGGGTAGACTGTCCGCTTAAAATTATTTCATTTAAAATGTATGTATGTATTTAATATATGTATATAATAACATTTCATAGCCACAAAACTCAAGCAAGCGTTAGACATGCAATTTACAATTTTCATATTTAATCTGCAATAACGGCCGTTAAACAGTTGACTTATCATTGATAAACGACACCACATTAGCTACAGCCAGTAATAATACATGGTTTACATAGATATGTAAAATAAATATATTTTTACATTAAAAAGAACGTATTCGGAAATATAACTGTTATTTAGAATGATATAATTAAGCTTTTTTTTTTTTGTTTTTATTGTAATTAGTGAGAGTTAAGTATTGTAATATTATTCTTTTTTATCAAAAAGATATTAATTTGTCATAAATAATACCTATTCTAATATTTGGTAACAAAACGAAACGTGCTACTTTTGAAAATTTGACGGTGGGTTGAGAACGGAGTGTCTCTAGCACTAATTTCCGTTTGCCTACCTTGCTATATACGGGATTCAGCGTGATAATAAAAGAAAAAAAAAATATGTATATAATGTTCTTAAGTGTGGTCTAATATAGTCAAAATTTGTTATAGTTACGTATAAATGAAACGTGATTTTTAATCTGCCAATTAGCATTTTTATCATTCAAAAGTTACAGTTACTTAACTGTACTATTTTAAAATTGTATTATAATAACCGTTAGTTTTGAGGTAAATAATGAAAAATATTCACATAAACTCTATCCTATATACTGTAGGTTACGACTACAATATTGTATAGTATTATGAAAATCTGGTTATGATGTGAAGTAAAACAAACAGCCCAACACAAAAATTTTAACATCAATAATATTAGTAGAATTTGTCTTTTACGTTTCTAATTTTATATAAATGCTGAACTATAAAATACTTTAGTAATAAATTATTGTAAATATGAAATGTGCACCGAATCCCCACTACCACTTTAAAAAATAAAACCAAAGAAAACAGTGTTGTTCTTCTTAGCTTCACGCTGTATCACGCACGTGGCAGGGTAGGCGGAGGGAACTTGGGAACCTAGTGCTAAGACACTCCAATCCCCACTCTCCGTCGAATTTGAGGCATTGCACATTCTTAGTTACATTAGTGGTTAAAAGAAAACCGTTTTAACACAATTTTGTCATCGTTCTTATCTACACGGCATTCCTTTCATATATATTAAGATGGATAGCGGAAACGTGTAATTGTCTCCTTACAGGCAATTTTAGATATAAAAGATAATTCGACACGCTCTTATAATTATAATATATAATTTATAATGCATGGTTCTTTCATGGTTCTTTAGTTTGGTGTTAAATGTTAAAGTTATTATAAGGAAGTTATGTTTATGTTTCCTTTTTTAAATACAGTTTTGCAAGTATAAGGTATATTGGAGGTCTGACGTGGCGCAGGCGCACTAGAGTGCGTTTTTAAACGCGACAGATTGTGACTTCGATCCCCGCTCGAGGAAATGAAATATTTAATATTTTTAAATAAAATGTGATTAAACATGTTTTCATTTCTTCGCTCTGGTACTAAGAAAAAGCGCGGCGTTTAGTTCAGCCAGTCAACACGCAGTGCCTCAAATTCCCAAATCCTCTCTGCCTACCCTGCCATGTGCGGGATACAGCGTGAAGCTAAAAGAGAAAGAAGAGACCAAATATATTTAAGCATTTGTATTTCTATACTTTTAAATTTTCTATTATACAGCCGGAGAGCTTGGTCATTTTACATGTCTCCAAGAATTCCAAGCAGCAAATTAAAGTTGAAGAAATGATCGAAGTGGGTAACATCTTATTATAAATTCGAGGGTTATGTGTTTGGTGTCAATTGGAGGGATTTTTTTTTCATTTCAGGCAGGATAATTTGCGGCGTTAAGATACACTTAGTTCTCGAAACTATTGTACAAAATTAAGAACGGAGTGTTTTGACACTAGGCTCTATCTCAGGAAAAATTTACAACCTACGCAAACACCTTAGCAAAACTTGAGCTCATAGAAATTTTCGTTAGACACGTACTAAATTCACGATGACGGTGTAAACAAATTTAATGCTAAATTTACAGTCGTGACTCCAATCTTTAACTCAGCAAATAAATCGAGCGACATATTTTTTCTTTCTCATTCACTTATTGTCAAAATCACTTTTCTATTGTTAAAAGTTAAAGTGAATAAAAACTGAACTGTTTCCGTGATAAATATATATTATTTAAATTTTATTACTTATTTTATATTGAAAATATCAACGTTTCTATAGTTAATGGTGCTTGCGCGACTGAGTTTTTTAACACCATCTTATCTTTTAAAAAAAATTGTTATAAAAAAAAATATACCCTTATTAAAATATGAATCTATCACCGAATAATTCAATTGAGTTACAAAGTCATCGATTATATATTTAATTAATTTAAATTCCGTTTATATCAAGAAAAATTAGTATTGGAAGTTTACTTTTTTGGTCGAAGGAACTAAACGTAGCAAATTTAATAGCATCTGTACCACTGCGTGCGTCTAAACGGATTCTGTTTTAATTATATATATATATATATATATTGAGTTAAACTGCTTACTCACTCGCGTGGCCTTCAGCCACCGCAACCGCATCTTGGGTCGCATGTCATCTAAGATTAGGAACAAAGCTATATTAATACTGTGGAATATCTTTAAATGTAATAATAATAAGTTATATGGGGACTGTCTTGGCGCAGGGTACCTACAAGCGTGCGATACCCAATCGAATAAATATTTTTTATTTTCATTAAATAAAATATATTCATAGAAACGGAGTGTCTTCATATTAGGTTCCCAATTTTCCTCTATCTATCCTGCTATGTGCAGAGGGCCTTCATGTTGCGCTACAAAGATAGTGATTATATTCTTTTTTCTTTTTATAAAAAAAATATGCACATTAGTATTTAAAACTATAATCTAAAAGCGTATAAAGATGAGACCTGTTGTGGCGCAAAGACACAAGCGTGTGACTGTAAACGCGGCGTTCAGTTCAGCCAGTCAACACGTACTGCTTCTTGTTCGCCGAAAAGTGTCAAATGGTACGGAGTGTCACAACACTAGATTTTCAGGTTCCCAGTCTCCAGTACGCAGAGGCCTACCTTGCCAAGTACGAAAAATAGTATAAAGATTAAAATTTATTAAACTTATCTATATATTTAACTCTAAGATAAATCAGTTGTAAATAGCATTTAACTTTATACCACGAGCCTATTTTAAACATAAATTTTACGTATAACTTTCTTGATTTCACTCACAAACGGCAAAGCTCCCGCAAGGAGCTTGCGGTCGCTAAGAAAGCTCTTAAGATATTTAAAGGTATGTTATAATACTTTACAAATTGTTTTGTTTAAATAATTAAACGATGCTTTGAGATTGGACGTAATATTACGTTCACTCATTATTTATAACATTTTGATTATGTGAGATAAAAGAGGAAATTATAACAGGTAAGGTATGGTTGTGGTGTGTCGCAGGGCCCTCACAAGCATACTACAATAAACGTGCTCGAGGAAACTAAATATTTGAAATTCTCATTCATTTGCTCCGGTTACATGGCAAATGGCGGCGTTGAGCTTAGTAGATTAACGCGTGATATGTCCAAAATTAGGGAAAAAGGAAAACGGTGATGTCTTAGTACAAACTAAGTAGTTTCCAGGTTCCCCCTACTTACCGCTGCAAGCTACTGTGTATAACAACTTTAACTAATATCTAATCCTTCTAATTTAAAGTATTATTTATAAAACTGAAGAGTTTGTTTGTTGTTATATATTCTACAATTTAATCCTAGAAAATATCTTCATATGAAGTTCTCTAAGATAAATAAAAGCACAATTACTTTAAACTTTTAATTTAGACCAAAATTTAATGATTATTAGTTATAAAACAAACAACATAGATTTATTTTTCCCACCATCGAATTACGTACCCTACACTTTATCATATTCTTAAACATCCTCAAGATATTCCATCCAGATATTCCACCTTAATATCCTAAATTGCATTCGAAGCATGTACCAAAAGGGGTGCAGGTTCGACACCGTGTCTATAAGAATGCATCCGCATAATAGGCGTTGCGGTGCGAACGCATCGAAAAGCTTGGATAATCCATCATTATTATATAAGTAAATCAGTGTTGAGATAGAAATGTCGATATGTAGTTTTTTTTGGAAATAACGACAAATTTTTATATCGATAAATTCGATCGATCTTATGTATATGTATTGAACAGTTATCTTTTGTTAATTTATTTTTCTTAATTATAGAGCAATATTAGTATAATTATTCGAGACATTGCCTCATAATTAAATCTGTATTAAGTCTGTACTTTTTATTCGGAATCTTAACGAAATTCTGTAATATTTTAAGTATTCTAAATAAACAAAAAACTATAATTTATTACTTTATAATACGACAAATTATTATAATTTTTAAATACAATGAATTCTTGGCGTGTTCATTCATTGAACATCTTTAAACGGCGCTAAATTGATACCACAATAATTAAAATAGCGTGTCTAATTTAACAATAACTTACTAACTGATTTTAAATTACGAAGATTAAAATAGCTACGGTTCAAATTAATAGTTAAAGTTATGATCTGATGTAAATGTTTTACTTGAGGTACTTTGCATTATTGTTATATCAAAGTCTAGGGAGTCTAGCCTAGTTAACAGCATTATATTTTACAAACGGCACTACATTTTTTTCTTTTCTTTATTATTCAACTATACGCTGTATCCCGCGGTAGGCCTGGAAACTTAGTGTTAGGACACTCTGTACTGTTCCCGACTCTCCGCCGAACTTAAGGCAGTGCATATTGAGTGGCGAAAATCAAAGCCGCATTTTGTCTTATAACCAGAGCGGAAAAATAAGAATATTAAAAATTTCATTTGAAAATATTAAATGTTTAATTTCCTCGTGTGAGAATCAACCCGCAAAATAAAAACGTTTGTGTCTCTGGACCACTACATTTATAACAAGGTTATTCCTCAAAATAAAATAATCCCCCTAAGAAAAAACACGATCTTAAATTATTTTTTTTTATTTATTTTTTTTATCGACATCGACATACAAGCACCAAACAGCCCTACACCATATAAATCAAACAACAGATTGATGGTATTATGTCAACATGCTAAATCATAATGCGTTATTTTTGCATAATAATCGTAATGCTTGTCAATTATTGAATAAAACATTAGCCACATGCGATCAATGTATGTGAGAAAGACTTCTAACTCCAAGGAGGTACTTAAAGTAATTTGTCATTGCTAAAAATTTACTTAATATGTAGATAGGTGCCTAGGATTAGGCAAAATTTGCATGAAGAAGCGTTTAGTTTTGTCTACGTGGGAAATGAAAACGGTAACATTGTATATCGTAATGATCGATGATAGAATTTTATAATTAATTTCTTTTCGGATTTCGCATATGTACATAGCAATGTAGATAGAGAGAATTCGGGAACCTAGTGTTAAGACACTCCGTTTATATTAGGAGAAATCCATACCCCTTTTTCCATAGACTTAACAGATTTCAACTTACCAGAACAAAGAAATGAAAATATTAAGTATTTAATATGCTCGAATGGAAATCGAGAATTCTTCTTGTGGCACATACAGGCGGCGGAGGGGCACAAGCAAGTACGTACGGTACGTACTTGCTTGTGCCCCTGCGCCACGACAGCCCTCAAGCCTTATTTTAAGATGAAATTATATTTTAATATAAACTTTATGTTGAAAAACTTCGAGTATTGGTTTTTATCAAATACCATAAAACTCAACTTGAATTTATTTTTGCAATTTGTCAAAAACCAGTAATTTTAATTGGTTCGGGAAAGAGTTAAATCTTAACATTATTGATTGGAAAAGCTTTTATTTACAAAAACTTTGAAGGTGCAAGTACCCAATGACTTAAATATATCAGCGTTTTTTTTTTTACAAATTATACGAATTTTTGAATTCTTAAAATATTCTTACAGCTAAGTTTAATAAAATGTTCTAAACTCTTAATAATTGGCTCTAAATTTAGGCATAGAAAGATAAAATTCAGAAAATATTTTTTTTATCATTTTTACCATGCGATATCTGCGATGATAAAAAATATTTTTATTTTTATAGAAAAAAACGATACAACGATAAGCAAGTTCTTTATAGAAAAAAAATAAACGCCCTTATTAGCAAACAGAAACCACAGACCAAAAGAATCAATAATCCAAACATACCATCACACGACAAAGAGAAGAATAGGTGAAAGGATTTAAATCGTAACAAGAAGTACTTAAACCCTTTCGCGCCCCCCACAATAGATCAATACCCAATAATCTTATAATAGATATTGGTGGGGTCTTAAAGA
>DWMZ01001370.1:0-16699 GCA_018249855.1 Eueides tales michaeli
ATATATATATATATATATATATATATATATATATATAATATTATATATATATATATATATATATATATATATATATATATATATATATATATATATATATATATATATATATATATCAAAAAAAATAATTTAAACATAGCAGAATTTGAAGTCGTCCCTCTTGTTTTCAAGAGACCCAATTCAAATCCGGCTACGTTTAAATATTTATTCGTTTTTGTAAATAAGTGTTTTTCTTTCCTAATTGTCGATTAACACTTTTAAATTTGTATATATTAATAATTTTAATTTCTCCACTCTGACATACATACTGCGGCGTTGAATTCCGGGATTCTTCACATTGTATCCAGAGAGTATTACGATGGAGAGAATAATTTAATTACGTTCCCTACCTCCCGCCGGATCCAAGTAGCATTTCATGTAGAGTGGCGAAACTCACAATGCGCTTACCACGTTACCACAGCAAGGAAATTGTAATATAAATACATCATTTTCTCGTGTAGAAATAGAATTGGGAACCCCGGTTAGGTTCCCTCTGCCCACACGTCTAAACTAGGAAACGTGAAGTTTTTCTATTAGGGCAAATCAACTATCTACATCCAGTATCTACAATATCGACGTACCTACATTGCGTCCCGTTAACATTGCGATTAAGTTTCAAACGAGTTATCTGAAGATTTCCTCTCGAACAAACAGTAACATAGTATTTATACGCTTGGGAAGGAAGACATATCGAGAAAAACTAGACGCTACCAACTCCTTACGACTTCAACTATAGTTGACCCGCGGTATCGCCCGCATGAATAATACTATTTTATATAGTAATATCAACCACTTCAACAATCTCTATACTTTGAAATCTGAAATTTCAGCTACAATTTTGTAGTAATTTTGTTAATTTAAATTGATATAACATATTTTTTTTTTGCTTAATACATTGAAAAGAAAAAAAACATTACGTCTTGGAGGAAAGTTTCCTAATTATAATAATAATGACCTGTAAAAGTATAACAATGAATTAGACAAGCGAAAATCGAAAAAAATGACTATTTTACATTGAGTTTCGCCACTCAACACGAAACGTCTGAAATTCGACGGAGAGTGGGGAACAGAACGGAGTGTCTAAACACTAGGTTACTCAGTTTCTTCTGTCTACCCTGCCATGTGCGGGATACAGCGTGAAGCCGAGAGAAAAAGCTATTTTGCACCTTATTATATTCAAGAACCTCGTCTCCTATATAAGGTTTTCTAGTATACCTTCCATACAGACAGTGATCAGTTACAGATTTATTATAAGTTTTATGTAAATTTGATCGTTTGTACCCGCATTGAGACTTTCCGAAGCTTGTTATAAGATATTTTATTTGATTTTATACCGTCGTGGCTCAGTGGTACAACGTCTGATTGTTATCGTAACGACTTACATTAAAAAGAAAGATTATATTACAATTTTCTCACTCTTGTAAATGTTTCGTGGCGTTAAACTCCGCTACTATTGACATTATGCAGGATGCAAGATCTTAGCGGGACACTCGCGAATAAATATAATATATTGAGTTTTTTACGCAACCGGTTTAACGAAGTGCCCAACATGTCTCTTTGTAAATTAAATGCAGTAAAAAATGTATAGCTCTCATCTTACTTCCGGGATCTCAATGAAACGGAAGTCAACATGAGTACCTACGGTTGTGTGGAACAGGGTACAAAAAAACTAAACACTCCCCCAGCCCGGGGCGCGGTGCATCCCGGCTGCAAAGGTTCCACTTTTTTGGTCCTTTTCCAGTACGATAAGGGTTTTTTTTTAAAGTGCCAAATTAATTGGTTAATACTCCGCGCCACGCTGTATCTCGCACAAGGCAGGGTACACAGAGGGAAGTAGGGAACCTAGTGTAAAGAAATATCTTAAGACCAGGTTCCCGAGGTCCGTCTTGAACGGAGTGCCGTTTCATTTCACAACTTTCTGTCGAATTTGAGGCATTGCGCGTTGAGTGACGGAACTCAACACCGCGCCTCGCCGTAACAGACATATTTTAGGATGATTAAAATATCTTAATACACAGTACTTTAGTTATAATGCAATCTAGATAGCTGACTACACGCCTGTAGATAAGCTGCAATGATAACGGAACAAAGCGTGTAGGTATTTGAGTGACAAATAAAGACTATCGTATATTGTACAGAAATACAATATATATATATATATATATATATATATATATATATATATATATATATATATATATATATGTGTGTATGTGTGTGTATATATATGCCACTCAACACACAATGTGTCAAATTCGACGAAAACTGCACAATGACAGTGTCTTAATGGTAACGGAGTGTCCTTAAGTTCCCAAGGTTCCTCTGCCTTGTGCGGGATACAGAGAGAAACTGAAAAAGAAAAAATTGTAATTTATTTATTCAATTATTTACCAAACTTTGTAACAAGCTCAGTTTGTTTTTTTGTATAAATGTGACAATGTCCTTAAGGCGGGTGCGATAAAAAATGTATTATGTTCATAGCTGCACGTCTCGATGTTTTCTACTGACGTCTAAAAAACGTTTTACTCAACGGCACTAGTGTTGTTATTTTTATTATCTGCACGCTGTACAGAGTGGGTACCTAGTGTTGAGACACTAGGTTCCCATTAAGATATCTTTGCAAAGTAATGGGAACATAAAAACTTCTCCAAGCGCCTGCTTTTCAAGACATTGTACGTTGAGTGGCGTAACTAAGCGCCGTGTTCTGTCGTGTGTTCGTAATTATTACAGCTTAATTATATAATTTAAAAAATAATTTAGTGATATGTCTTTAGGTTTATAGGATGTTGGTTATGTGCCTATGAAATCTTCCTCCACTCCAAAATACAAACGTTCCTTGATGTCTGGCAAAACATGTACATGGGGAACCTTAAATTGGGAACCACAGGGGTGTCTTAACATTGTATTCCCTCTGGCTCTGTCCCATTCGGGATACAGCGTAATACATAGACGAGAATCGAATTCGTTACTTCCATTTCAATACCGTAACCACTCCTCTAAGCGTGTTAAATGAAATTATTTCTACATGAACTTGTTTTCGTTTTATTGCGTTTTGATAATGACCAATGTGATGACGTCACACCAGACAGTCATCACGGCAATCGGTGTTATTAAACTGTACGTACAATGTTCCGCATATAATAGGAGGCAATGAGTTTAATTTCAAGACATTTAGCGTGTGGAGTTGCGTAGCTCAACGCCGCGGAAAAAAACAAAGTACTAGTTCGAATGAAATATATATATATATATATATATATATATATATATATATATATATATATATATATATATATATATATATGTATAAAAAATTTTTATTTTTTATTTTAAGCTTGATTACAGGTTTGAAACCGCAAGTAAAGGCTTGCTAACACAATAAAAAAACTATATTATATAAAAAAGTAAAAAACAAAAACAATAGCTACCAACGAAACTCAATATCAAATATTTGCCATAAGAATGATAATATTGTTTATTTTCACGAAAGTGTTCAATTTGTGAATCATAGCATTCTGCATTGTTCAAATTCTCTTTATTTTCCTTTCGTAATCACAAGGGGCGTCGTGACGTAGGGTTCGATTCTCACTTGAGGTAATGATATATTTAATATTTTATATCTCTTCATTTTGGTAACGAGGCAAATAGCGTTAAGTTCTAGCACTTAACATGCAATGCCTCGAATCCGGTGGATAATTGGGAACGAAGTGTCGTAACACTAAGTTCCCAAGTTCTCTCTGCTTACCCCGACGCAGAAAGTGCCAGAAGTAACTAACTACGACCGATGGTGCAGTTATATAACCGATATAGTTTATAGCGTTTCTTCAATAAATAAACGAATAAATAAAAAAAATGTTTTTAGTTCCTAAGGTTAAAGCGATCAACCCAACCAACTGTGAATAATCTTACTAATATTATATGGATGTTTGTTTCATTTTAACGCATAAACTACGAACTGAACGGTTTTGTTTGAAACTCGACAGTCGCATAGCTTATGCATTAGAATAACACATAGACTACAATTTATGTAAAAATATATATAATTTTAATAAATATAACTATAAATTTAAGCGGGCGAAGCCGCGTTTGGGCCGCTGGTATAATTATAAAATAGTATAAAGTACATGAGGCCCGTCGTCTCGCTGCGGCACAAGCGTGTGACTGTAACCGACAAACTGTAGATTCGATACCCACTCGAAGAAATGAAATGTTTAATATTTTCAATTTAAATATATTGTCATTATATGAATTTCAGTCTACCCGTGACCACGGACTACTGTGAAGTGTTCGAAACGTCGGGTTTCCAAAAATGTTTAAAAGTCAATATACGCGATTAATCCGTTTAAAAGTGTTTCATTTAAATATATTGTTTTTTATTTCTTCGCTCTGGTTACAAGACAAAACTCGGCGTTGAGTTCCGCCACTCAACACGCAATGCCTCTAATTCGGGGAAAAGTGGGGAACAGAAGTGGAACTGAGTGTCTTAACACTATGCTCCCAAGTTCCCTCTGCCTACCCTGCCGTGTGCGGGATTACAGCGTGAAGCTAAGTTAAGTTATAAAGTATATTTTACATATTATTAGCTAAGCACATTTTCCTGCTATACGATATACACTATACATATTATATGAGAAATATGAAGTAAACAACTCTTCTAAGAACTCTTAACGCGATAAAAACAAATTATCTGATATAATTTTATCAACTTGTTCGAAACTCAACCATTAGGTGCATTATGATATATATATATATATATATATATATATATATATATATATATATATATATATATATATATATATATATATATATATAACATATAAATAAAAATAAATAATCAATATTATATCTTAGCTCTGGTAACAAGTCAAAACGCGGTAAGTTAATGGTAAATGAGCTGAGCAATGCCTCAAATTCGGCGGAAATAGAGAAAATGGAATTAATAGGAACATAGTGTTCTTATTAAGGTTCCCAAGTTCCCTCTCAGCCTATCCTGCCACGTACAGGATACAACGTGGAGCTGAAAAAAGAAATTTCATATCACTGTATATATATATGGTAATCTCTTCAATTCATATAATGATAAAATGTAGGAAATTTACATACATTTACCTAATTTCAATGGCCGAGCGAAATTTGAGCTGCTGCGAATTCTGCATAATACAATATGTAATTTTGTTAAATTTTAGTTCCATGTATATATATATATATATATATATATATATATATATATATATATATATAAATCAATATATATGTATATATTGATTTATATTTTATAATTTTTATCATGAAATAATATAGCGTTTTTCGATAAGTAGACTGTCCGATGCAAATATATTCTTTTATTTTAAACTATTAATTTCAGAGATTAAACAAACAAACTAACATACGCTTCCTCTACATAATAATAATATAGAAATACACATTTTTCCTTTTTTCTTTCATAGTAAGTGCTTTGATCTTTAAAAGAATCGAACCCAGAACATCCTTGTCTAACTACTACTACTACCAAAGCATATACGGACTTTTATTAACCCAAAATACATACATATGTAAATATATATATATTAATATATTTTAATTTATCTTCGTTCACACTATTGTGTGCTGATAAAAGAAAATGAGTTTCAATATTTACTTTGACAAGCGTTAAGTTAAATGTGTGACAAAATCACCTTTAGTTAGTTACGTATAAGAATAGTACGTATTTAATATTTTTATATATTTCTTAAATGGTTATGCCACACTTACATGTAAATAAGCTATCGCGACGGTAGCTGCTTCAATTCCCAGTAAGAAACAGAAGTATTCTTAATTCCTCGGCGTGCTAAACTACATGAAAGATATATTTAAAAAAAAATTATGGAGAACGTTTATTAATGTAATATGTCCCAAAAAAGGGTTTGCTAAAATTATTGTCTGTATGTTTGTTTGTCTGTGCGTTTGTAGGCGAAAATCTCAAAAACTAAGTATAAGGTTAATAAATAAACACGTTGCGCCAATTTAAAATATTAATATCGACAAAATTGCTACAAAATGTTTTATCATTCAGTTGAAATTTTAGTTTTTAATGTATATTTATGTATATAATGTATAGTTTTTGATCGATATTGTCTTAAAAAACATTAAATAGTTGTAATTCGCAATTAAAATTGTATAATTAAAGCGGGCGAAGACGCAGTTACGTCGCTTAACAATAATTACCAGAAGTCCTTATGTAAATACGAATACATAAAAAATATGAATATAGTCAAGTACGCTCGCCCGATTGGTCCGGCACTCGTTCTCAGGCTGATAGTATCGCGTAGCTTGTTAAACCTATCCCGCCCTTGATGCAAGCATTGTTTACACAAGAATTAAATATTTACAGACGGCCTTTAAACTATTATGGCCTTCGCCTAAGAAGATTAAAAGTCAGAAACATGTATTTCTTTATGTATTATGTTAGAAATACCTTAAAATTTAAATTAGCTGAATTTGAATACGCGCCTCTTGGTTCTTTGCCGTCCAAGCGTTCTGACCACTAAGTCATACGTTCTAAACTCGCTTGTTTACAATTCATTTAAAATTTAAAATAGAAATGTCCGCTAATTTTGACTTTTCATTTACTTTTATATCTACAGCGTATCGCAATAGCTTGTCCAATTTTCTTTACACTGCGAGTAAAATGATTTTAGTGGCGGATCTTAACGCTGCACTATGTCTTGTATTAATGACGAGAATTCATTTTCCTCTATGGAAAACGAATCCACAACAAACGCGATTATAGACACTGTACCATTTAATTTCCATTACATCGTTATAACAAATTAATATCAATTAAACGTCACATCCAGACCTCTCCACCAAAAATGAAGTGAATGGCTTACTGATGATTACTAATTAATATTTACGGACTATTCTAGGGCATTGGGATAAACATGGTTGTTGTCGGTTCGATCATATATATATATATATATATATATATATATATATATATATATATATATATATATATATATATATATATATATTAGCTTCACGCTGTATCCCACACGATATAGGGTAGGCAGAGGGAACCCGGGAACCTAGTATTAAGACACTACGTTCCACTTCCGTTCACTATTTTCCGGCTAATTTGAGGCATTGCGTGTTGAGTGACGGAACTCAACGCCGCGCTTTCCCATATTACCAGAGCGAAGAAATAAAACATTAAATATTTAAATTGAAAATATTAAATATATGTCATTTCCTCGACTGGGGATCGAACCCACAACCTGTCGGTTACAATCACACGCTTGTGCCGCTGCGCCACGACAGTCTTATTTAAATGTTTATTATTTAAAAAAAAAATGGGGGGAACAAGAGTGTTAACGTTAGATTATCAGTATTGTCTATCACGCTCAGCGTGATACAGCGTGAAGCCGCTTTGTTAATTATTTACAGTCATCATTGTCGTGCCACAATTAAACCAAGGTGTAATTCTAAATTCCTCGGGTCCCGAGCGTCACCTAACCCAGGGTCGGACTAATTAGGCTGGTATTGTCGGACTTGTTCTGTGAGTCACATGGCTTTCCACGATAGATATTTTATATATATATATATATATATATATATATATATATATATATATATATATATATATATATATATATATATATATATACATATATAATCAATAATATACGTTCTTGGTACATTACTCTTGAAATATAAAATCTCCATATAAAATTTAATAAAACAGTCACACGTACCAAAATTTACTTACTAATTACATACAAAACAATGTGTTCACACAATGTAAGAAAAAGACAATTTAAGATATATACATATATATAACTGGATTAGTCATAACTGTGTCAAAATACATTGGAAATTGCATTCAGAATAAAGAACCTCTTGAAATTGATGTAGAATTTCTTTTTTGCTATTAACCTGTCTGTGACATCGTAGCTCCTGAATGAAGCTATTAAGCTGATTTAAATGCGATTTTGGAGAAAGAAAGTGGAACAGAGTGTCTTAACACTAGTTTCCCAAGTTCCCTCTGCCTACCCTGCCAAGTGCGGGATACAGCGTGAATTTGGAAAAAAAATGCGATTTTTAATAGAAAACCTTGTTTATCGCGTTCATTCCAGTTTTATGAGAATCTTATAAATATAAGAGCTACAAGCACATTGTGGAGATGTGATAGTGATTTTTTGCTTCAGGAATTTATTTAAATTTGAAATTTTATTTTTAGCTTCATACTACACATTTCACAGAAAAATCTTTATTAATAAGACTTTTGTAAGTGCCTTTTAACTAATCATTGTTATATTTAACCAGATTTTACCAGTTAGCAAGTGAAATAACTATGTTCAGTAAACAACTAGATCTGGCCAGTTAATTTTTTACCGCAGGATTGTTCCATTTACGTTGTTCTAGAGGCACGGCAGTGTCCAAGCCAAGTTGACCGCTAAGCAAATTACTACAGTACCATACTTTTCTAGGACTTGGCCGTTGACTTGTGTATATCAACACGTTACTTAAAATAAAGTTTAACGGTCGGATATATAATATTTAACTATATTAATAAAAAAAATCGCCGTAGGGGTAACCTTAGACTTGGCTGGTTTTCCTAGAAATTTTATTACTTATTTTGGAAAGTTTCAACGATACTTCGCTGGGTTTTTTTGACAGGATGTTTTTAATAGGAATGTGTTTACTATCAGATACAAAAATAACTTTTTATCAAATTACCTGAGGTTTAACCAAACGAACTCAATCAATATACGTAGTATTAAATGGACTATAATTTATATAATTATCTCTTGCAGTGTTTCCGCTAAGTTATATTTGGTTAGAGCGTATCTACGTTGAAACCAGTATAAAACTTGTAGTAATTAATCCTGAATCGAGTTGCTTTCGATATGTGGGCGACGTCCTGTGACCATTGATTGCGATATTGTCATACATTTTAAGGAATTTTATGTCTGGATATTGAAAATTTTCATACCTTCGTACCAGTAAAAAGGCTAAGCGCAGTAAGTTCACGCAATGTCTCAAATACAGTTGAACGTGAAAAATAGAATGTCTTAAAACAAGGTTCCCAAGTTCCCTCTGCCTACCCCGCTATGTGCGGGATACAGCGTGAAGCTGAAAAAAAAATAATCCACCCTTAGGTTTCTAAGAGACGCGGGTTTAATTTTGCTACCTTCTTTCCAGCGGATTCTGAAGATATTGAACGTTGGGTGACAAAACTCAACGCCGTGCTTTGTCTTGATTATTTAACTCTACGTGCGGCGTTGTGATCTACCAGTGAACATCTCCCTTTTATATATATCTGGCCTGATTGGGCATAGAGAGGTGTTAAGTTACGCGAAATAAAATCACTGGGTATTCTCTGTCACGTTTTATCAAGAAACGTTATTTTTCTTTTTTGTAAAAATTCAAAATCCAGCTTTGTATCATGATACTAAAGAAAATTCCTGTGAACGAGAATCGAACCTACAACCGCCTAATTCACGCGAAATCTTAATTTCGTCAATGAACAACACAATTTGCAAGGACTGCCCTCTATTCTAAAGTTATTTTCTATTTTAATAAAGAACAAAAGTTGCGGCTTTGTTTTACGCGCATCTATTGTTATTAGAATTATTTCTGGGAACCGGGGGTATTGTTCTCGAGAGACGCCGGCTTGTCAATGTGTCCGTCACTTTGTATTAGAAACGTAGAATTTTTACTATTTCTTAAGTGTTAATCTACTGTACTGTTGGCGGTGTTAAGTTACGCAAATCAACGCAGAGAGTATAATTGAGTGTCATAACACTTTTCCTACTGTATGCAAAAACATTTTTCAATTTAAACCCGTAATTTTTGAAATTACTGAGTTAAAATGTACACACAAAGCGTCTCTATGGTAATACCAACATCTGGTAGAAGGATTATCTCATTACTTTAAATGTTAACATATGATTTCTAATATATAATAAACAAAGGAGCTTACATTGAGTCCCGCTTGTGGCGCAGTGGCACAAGTGTGTCACTGTTAAAGCGACGGTTATGAGTTCATTTCTCATTTGGGGGAATGAAGCAATTCATATTTTCTTTATTTATTCGTATCTTAATTGGGACGGAGTGTCTGAACACTACGTTCTAAAGTTTCCTCTGCTTACCCGTGTACACACGGGATGGAGCTTAAAGCTAAAAAAAATAATAATCAACAATTTTTTTCACTTTTTTATATTATATTTATAGTGAAAATATATTATTATTATAAATATTTAAATGGCAAACAAAAAATCTTTTCAATAATGAACGTCTTGTCAGTTATTACAGAATCAGTGTGTGTGAGCGCAACTATGTGCGGTGAGTGTTGTGAGGTAAAGGTGACCATACTGTGGGATATGTATATATATATATATATATATATATATATATATATATATATATATATATATATATATGTATATTAGTCTTGTATTGAATACATTACAAAATGTATTGATTTTCTTGTTGTATTTGTTAAGCTTAGCAGTTATATGTAGTTAAGATGAAACAATGAGCTTTTTTACAGCGTATGTTCAATTATAGTCTCAACTACAGTAAAAATATGTTTTTTGTTATCTTTTGCGTAATTAATTATTTCTAATATTTCTGTAAAAATTTTTTTTTATCAAAATAAAATAATAAATTCGTAAATTAAATACAAAAATTTAATATACTATTGATGCAGCAAGTCGATGGCAGAATGTAAACAACTATATTTTATTATATAAAAATAATCATAAAAAGTACACAACACTTGGAAACTAAAATACTAAATTTATAAACGTATAAAAATTTGGACGAAGCAGGATTTGAACCTGTGCCTCTTGAAAACCCTTGAACAGTTTTCAAGAGGCGCAGGTTCAAATCCTGCTTCGTCCAAATTTTTATACGTGTTTAAATTTAGTATTTTTCTTTCCTAAGTGTGGAATAACACTTTAAAAATAGTAAAAATACACAACACTTTTTTATTATAGTTTTAACTTGATGCTTCCTGCATAAAGTAGGCAAAGGGAACCATTTCATGGCGGTACTTAATTTTACACGTGCATACTATAAAAATTTGAGAATAATACAAAAAATTAAAAAAGCATACGGAAGTCAGCTCAGCAGCAGCCGAACTCAGTTCCACTGCGCAACGATGGCCATCAATTAAAATAATATTTCTTTAAATGTTAATAGAAAAAGAAAAAAAAACGAAAAATATAAAGAAATATTTTTCTTAAAACAAATTGAAAAAAATAAGAAAAATATTTTGATACAAACATAACGTAACGAGAATCGAACCCGCGTTTCCGTCTAAAAATTTTAATCATTTTTAATTTCCACACTATAGCATAATCATGGTCACATTAAATATGTACTGAATAAATCGTTGATACGGAACCGCGGCCGCGCCGGCGCCACTCCGCTTAGCGTCATACTTGTATGAGTTTATTGTTTACTTTTAAACATTGTACTCTTTTCAGCCTGACGCCGTATCCCGCACACGGCTGGGTAGCCAGAGGGAACCTGGGACCCCAGTGTTAAGACTCTCCGTTCCACTTTCGTTCCCCACTAAACACTGTACAATACAGTAACATTTCTACACGGGTACAAGCGACTGTATATGAGATAGGTTGTGGGTTCGATGCTCACTCGGAGAATGTGAGTATCTATTTAAAAAAATTATATTGAGTTGGAACGTGAGTGCCACCACTCAATACGCATCGGAAGTGTTTCAATGGGAACGGAGTGTTTAACATTAAGTTCCCAGGTTCCCACTGTGCCTGGGAACTTCCCCCCTGTGCGGAACACATCGTGAGCTAGATTACGGCATGGTACGGTGGTAAATGCAACGGGTGTAGGTTTCATTCTCTCAAGGTTAAATTTTATATTAAAAGTTCCAAGAATCTTCTCTTATATTGGGAGATTTGAGTGGCATGCAGCTTAGTTACTTAATAAATTTTACTGCCTGCCCTATCATTTTTTTATATATATATATATATATATATATATATATATATATATATATATATATATATATATATATATATATATATATATATATATATATATAAATATATTGATAAAACGTAACGCGGGACGAGGTCTCAGTACATACAATTAATATGATCGTTGTAACAGAAGGCGATGACGAAATTATTGACCTTCAGCTGACAAAATATTTGAACTGTCGACTCACTCAAGTTACTAAGTGAAGATAGGAAACGGAGTGTTTTGTGACACTAACTGATTCAGTGTATGGACTGAAAAAACAGTTTTGACACTAACTGATAAACGGTTTGACACTAACTATTTTAAGTACTTTGACAAGGCAAAGCGCGACGTTAAGCGGCGAGACTCAATACCCAATGCCTCCAGAATTAATAATTAATAAATTAATTTTATTTAACGTAAAAAACGTTTTTACTTTCCTTAGATTAGCACTATCAATCAAACAAAAAGTATATATATATATCGCAATTGATTCTCAAATAGGTACATATGCAATTTTATAATATGTATGTAATATAAATTGCGTGAGACCGTCGTAGCTCGGTGGTAAAGTCACATGACTTTAAACGCGTTGATAGCATATTGAATTTCCACTAGGTGTAATAAATGAAATAATATTTTAATTTTCTTTGATCCGGTAAGAAGACAACAAGCGGCGTTGAGTTCCGCCGTCCAATATACGGAAATTAGAGAAAAGTTCTCCGCTGCGGTATAGTGCGTGAAGAAAAAAAGGAAATATAGTAATATATTAACCAATAAATAGGTAAATTAGTGAGTATTAGACCCTTCTAAGACGATGTTCGTCAGGGCGTGACGCCGCGCCAGCCGACCGTGACGTCCTCGGTGCCCAAACCTGGCCATACTTAAGTACGAGAAGACGATTCACGAATAAAAATCATATGAAACATTCGAGGTGTGGCTTGTGACTGCAAACGATAGATCGTGGGTTTGATCCCGACTCGAAAGAGTCAAAATATTTAACACTTTAAATGAAATATTTAATGTTCTCATTTCTTCGCTCTGGTAACAGTGCAAAGCGCGGCGTTGAGTTACGCTGCAAAAAAAATAATAGAAAAAGACGCGAGTGAGATCAATGATCGTCAATTGATAAACCAGAGGTACATATCAATTACTTATACACTACAAGTCTAGAATAGATACGTCAATTATTACTATTCAACCGTACAATAACATTTCTCATACATTTTGGAACTTGGGAACCTAGTGTTAAGACACTCCGTTCCCATTGACACTTCCGTTTCTCGTTTTGTGTCTCACGAAACGTTGAGACGATAGCGTGTTGAGTGGTGAAATTCGAGGCCGCACTTCGCCGCTTTGGCGTGACCACAGTGAGCCAATGATAATATTAAGCATTTAATGTCGATTGGGTACCGAAGGCAGCTTGGCGCATGGGCTATATCTGTAAACGCCAAAGGTGCGGGTTCGATAACTACCCGAAGAAATGAAATATTTAATATTATCAAACGAATTATGAGGCCTGTCGTGGCGCAGCGGCACAAGCGTTGCCGTTAACCGACAGGTTCTGGGTTCGATCCCCAGTCGAGGAAATGAAATATTTAATATTTTCAATTTAAATATTTAATGTTTTCATTTCTTCGCTCTGGTAATAAGGCAAAGCGCGGCGGTGAGTTCCACCACTCAACACGCAATGCCTCAAATTCGGCGGAAAGTGGGGAACGGAAGTGGAACGGAGTGTCTTGACACTAGGTTCCCGGGTTCCCTCTGCCTACCCTGCCTTGTGCGGGATACAGCGTGAGGCTGATAAAACATCTATCACGTAGTGTGTCAAAGGATATTTAAAAATCGCGTGTTTCAAAAGACCATGCCATGACCAATATTCGTCAAGATACTAGAAGTAATTTATAAAATTAAATATGCTTGAGGCCAGTCGTGACGCGTAAACGCGATAGATTGTGAACTCGATTCCCTCTCGAGCGAATAAAATATTTATTGTTTCAATTTTTCTTGTTCTGGCACTGAGGCAAAGTGCGGCGTTGAGTTCCGCCACTCAACACGTCATGCTTCAAATTCGGCGGAAAATGGAGAATGGAGGTGTCTTAATGGAAACATAGTGTCCTTGAGGCCTTTTTGGGGCAGTGACACAAGCATGTGACTGTAAATGCGACAGATTAAGTGCCCGAGGAAATAAAATATTTAATATTTTCAATTTAAATATTTAATGTTTTCATGTCTTCGCTATTGTAACAAGACACAGCGCGGCGTTGTGTTCCGCCATTCAACACGAAAAGCCTCAAATTAATTCGAAAATGGGGAGCGCAACGGAATTTCTTAACCCTCGGTTCTCAAGTTCCCTCTGCCTACCCTGCCATATGCGGGATAGAGCGTGAAGTAGAGAGAGAGAGAGAGAGAGAGAGAGAGAGCGTCTCAACGCTAGGTAGTCGTAACACTACTTTTTATAAAATATTTTAACCTATTATTGATCGCAAAATAACATGAAGTATAAATATAGAAGTCAATTTTTACTCATTTTGCAAGGAAAAACGGTTAGGTTAAACGTAACAGTTACTTTATTAGTTAACTCTTAACTAACGATGACACAACCGACGCCTTGCGGTTAATTTATTTATATTTGTCAAGTCATTGAAGTTTAAAATACCTAAATAAATTTAACTTCATTTTATAAATATAATCAGTTATAAGAATAAAGAATAGGTAATAAGATATAGCGCGGCGTTGAGTTCCGCCACTCAACACGCAATGCCTCAAATTCGGCGGAAAGTGGGGAACTGAAGTGGAACGGAGTGTTTTAACACTAGGTTCCCGGGTTCCCTCTGCTTACCCTGCCTCGTGCGGGGTACAGCGTGAAGCTAAATTAAAAAAAAAAAGATTAATAATTATGATATAATAACCCCTGTTGAAAAAGAGGGTCATAAGTTTGACTTGTCTGTCTGTTTGTCTGGCTGGACTGATTTGAGTATAGCTTTTAATTGAAAGCTTAATTCACCAAGGTGGTTCTTAGTTATGTTCTCTATATCTTTTTGCCAAATGAGGTAGCCATATTTTTGGGAAGGTTCTTTTTATATGGCACACATGGCACTCAACTACCGTGCGCTTTCGTAGGAATTTTCTTCCACGCGCCACACTTCTGCGTAATTACCTACCAGCGGCAGCATTTCCAGGTCGATACGACATGGGTACCTTCAAAAAGCGCGTTTACTTTCACCTTAAAGGCCGGCAACGTACCTGTAGCTCCTCTGGTGTTACACGGGGTCTTGGGCGACGATGATCACTCACCATCAGGTGACCCGTACGCTCGTTTGCCTGGTCTTTTCCATAGAAAAAAAAAACACTAGGTCTGCACATTGAATCTGCCTACCCTGCAATGTGGATACAGCGTGAAGCTGAGAGTAATAGAAACTAACTATGCAAAGAGAAATCAGTTTTAAGGCTCCGATTTCTTATGATTTTGGACATTAAGAATCGTATCTCCCACATATTGCGAAAAAAAAACGCTCTTGGGGACGCATATGGCTCTGTACGTACTCTATACATGTGCTTTTAATGGCCGTATCATATAAACATGTTATAAATATTAATAGAATTAAGGTCATCATAGAGTGGTTTACCATGGTGGGAGGTTGTGGGTTCGATCCCCACTCGAGAAAATGATACATTTAAGATTTTTGTTTCCTTGTTTTGAGAACGACATAAAGCGGCGTTGATATACGAGTACATACGTTACTCAACAGCTATTGCTTCCAGAATTCGGCGGTGAATAGTAACGGCAGTGTCTCAATGAGAACGGAGTGCCTTAATGTGTTCTCAGATCTTCTCTATCTAACCTGCTATTGGCGGGATACAGCGTGAAACTGCTAAAAAAAATTAGAGTCCATCATGTCGTAATGCCGTATTATACTGCTTTTACAGCCCGCCGCAATAATATACGTTTCACTAGTGTATGCTTATCAGTTACGATGGTTCAAAGTTCGACCCCAATTTGGGAAATGATATCGTTTGAACAACAATTGTTAAAATTGCCATCTACACATAACGCGGCGTTGTCTACACATAATGCGGCGTTCAGTTCCACCACCTAACATTACTTATATTAAATTAGGGCAGAAAAAATAGTGTCTACACACTTCCCTCTACCAATTCTGCTTCACCATAAAAACGTGAATTGACTCTTTGACAGTTCAATAAAAATATTTTTAGTTACTAAAGAGGATCACTTTACAAACATATAGATGCGTATCATTTTCAATGGTTATTATTGTACAGACACTAGAAGTCTATAGTATTTCATTCGAACAGGCAGGATCTTATCTCGATTGTTATTTAAATGAGTGATTATAAACTTCTTGTACTGTCTTCAATGGAGTAAACACGCTATCCTGACGCGCAACGACTGGGGAGCATAGAGTATCTTTAATGTATAGAATAAATCGTAAAATATGAGAGATAAATGAATTTAGTATTATGTACACTTTATATAGAACTAAAAAAGCGTGTCGTGGCGCAGGTATAGGGGTAGTGAGTTCGATTCCCGCTCGAGGAATTGAAACATGTAATATTTACATATCGTCGTTCTGGTAACAAAACAAAGAGCGGTATTCAGGAAACTAATGTGCCTTAACATCAGGTTCCCAAGTTCCCTCTGATTCACTAGGGTAAA
>DWMZ01001371.1:0-16698 GCA_018249855.1 Eueides tales michaeli
ATATATATATATATATATATATATATATATATATATATATATATATATATATATATATATATATATATATATATATATATATATATATATATATATATATATATATATATATATATTTAATTTCCTCAATTGGGAATCGAACCCACAATTTGTCGCGCCTCGAGGTCACTTATTTTTTTTTACTTTATTATTTGTAATTCAACTAAATATATACTTTATTCTCAGGAATGGTGGTGAACGGATTCGTAAACGTGGTTATAACAACCATAGAGAGGAGGTTCGGTCTTCGGTCGATGCAGACGGGAGTCATTGCTGGAGGGTATGTGTAATTTATATACATATTTGAATTTTTTTGAGCTTCACATAGTATCCTGCACATGGCAGGGTAGGAAGAGGGAACTTGGGAACCTAGTGTTGAGACACTCCGTTCAGTTCCTCACTTTCCGCTGACTTTCAGACATTTTATGTTGAGCGGCAGAACTCAACGCCGGGCTGTGGATACGACACAGTAGTGGATTTGATTTCCACTCAGACAATATTTATGCTCATTTTCATTTACTCGTTCTGGTAGACAATCCGCAGCGTTGAGTTTCGCCATTCAAGGCGTAATATTTCAAAAGTTAGACACTAGGTTCCCAAATTTCCTCTGGCTACCCTGCCATATGCGGGGAATATGCCATAGCGTGAATCCGATTGAGTGTACGTACTCGTAACAATGAAAAACAACTTACTTACTTACTAAAAAAACGTATGTAACACCAAGATTTATCATACATACATTTTGCAGATACGACATGGCATCATTCGCCTGCCTTGCACCAGTAACGTACCTGGGCGGTAGGAACAGCGCATCAAAACCACGATGGCTAGGCTGGGGCGTCCTGCTGATGGGTGCAGGTTCACTTCTCTTCGCCTTACCCCACTTTGTGGTACCGCCGTACAAAGTTGCTGGAGAAGAAATGGACGATCTTTGTCTAGTTAATCAGACTGTGGTATGGCTTTTTTTTATTTTTGTAGATTATGTAAAGTATAGCGTATAGTAATTATTTCATTTCATTATTTTCAACATTTTTTTTGTCCTTCATGATCTTACGTCCATTTTGGCATGTTAAAAAAATTTATGTCGAACTTAATAAGTTATATGAGGCCGAATATAAGCTCAAGCCGCAGTGAACTTTCCACGTTTTCTGCGGCTTGACGTTATAATCGGCCTCATATAGATTTCATCCGTTTTCCTATACCTATTTAGAAATATGAGGCAGAAAAAGACTTGAACCACAGCAGCTGAATGTGTTAGTTGTAATTAATAATAGCAATATTTTCACTGAATGTTATGTGTATAACGTATATAAGCATTCAGTGAGGTCATCACTGAATGCTTATATACGACACTCGATGAGAAAAGCAGAGGACCGAACAACGTGGCGCGCTCTAGGGGAGGCCTATGGCCAGCAGTGGACCGTCATAGGCTGATGATGATGATGATGATGATGATGATGAGGTCATCACGACACCATTTCAAAGTGTCTGACCATAAGCACTATGATTGTGGGTTCGATTCCCATTCCGACAATAAATCATCTCCATTCTCCGCTTTGGTAGACGAAGTGTGGCGGTGACTTTCAACCAGAATTTAGAGGCGGATCTCAACGCCGCTCTTTGTCTTGTTACCTGAGCAAAGAAACGTACATAAAAATATTTAACTTACTGTTATTATATTAAATATATTACTTTCTCGAATGGGGATCGAAGCTACAACGTGTCGTTTACAGTCACAACGTTTGTGTCCATGCGCCACGACATGTCTCAACTGATATCTGAACAGAGATTTTTTTTTAGCTTCACGCTGTATCCCGCACGAGGCAGGGTAGGCAGAGGGAACCCGGGAACCTAGTGTTAAGACACTCCGTTCCACTTCCGTTCCCCACTTTAATATAATGACTTTTTAAATATTATATCCTGTTAATGATCGCATGAAAAATTATCTGTTAGTTTAGAAAAAAAACCTTGAAAAAAAGTATTTCCATATTTGTAAGTTGTAAATTTCTACATAAAGTATGAAATGAGCATCGTAAATGTTGGCATTGACAAACATCATTAACATCCCAATTAGAGTTACAATGTTAAGAATAAACATTTATAGACATTTTATTGAGATTTCAACTATGTAAGCTTATTATTTTCATACCTTCAAGTTACATGAAAGAAAAAATAAAAAAACACATCAACCCCTCATGCTGTTCTCTATACACCGATAACGAGGCAAGACGCTGCGTTGAGTTGCGCCACTTACTACGCAATGCCTCAGGAATTATTTGGATTAACGCTATGTTCCCAGGTTCCCTCTGTCCACCCTGCTTAATGTCGTGTGACGCTAAGAAAATAAATATCAAATCCTGCAACAAAGGCGAAGAGAACTTAGTGCTAAAACACTCTGGGAAGTAAGAATAATTTCCCAGAGTGCGGATCGAAACCACAACCATTGTGGTTGTCAGTCATACATTGTCCCTCTTACCTGCAATGGCTTCAACAAAGAGACGGGCTTGAACATAATTTTTTCTCTAAATAGATAAAATCTATACTCTGGATAGTGATTTCTTTTAATTTGAGAAAGATATTGTGACCACCGCAGAAATTGAATTTTACAGGCAAAAAAAATTAAATGAAACAAAAAAAAAACAATAAATTACTATACTAAATTACAACCACTGCAGGCCGGGCCTTGGAAAAGAATAAAAGATAGATATACATCCAGAAAAATATCCACAAATGAATTTTGTCTAATCTGATCTGAAAAACAGCCTGTCGTGGTACAGAGGCACAACCTGAGGCATTTACGTTTCTTCGCTGTGGTAACAAAGTTAAGCGCGGAGTTGAGTTCCGTGTCTTGAAACCAATGGAAAGCAGAGAATGGAACGGAGTGTCTTAACATTAGGTTCCTAAATTCCCATGATACCCATTTTCTATTTATCGCATGACTCAAGTCGCTTGATCAACCAGCCCATTGATCTATTCACGACAATCTCATTCAAGTTCATCGTTTCTTTTGTGACCGTATTAAGCCGATTCAATGCGCTTGCGTCGATGTTGTTCCTCTTTGTTGTGACTGTACGTGGAGCGACGACGGCCGTCTGGGAATTTTTGCTTTGTTTTATACTTTTATTTTGTAGATTTCGCTAAATTGCCACACATGATAGGAGAGTAAGAACGAAGGAACCTAGTGTTAGGTCACTCTGTTTTCTATTTTCCGTTATTTTCGATACGTCGCATCTAAAGTGGCAGAATATCAAAGCTTTTTCTTTCCAGACGGTCGAAATTCGAAGCAATTCATTTTCGTGAGTAAGTATCGAACTCTGAGTGTCACTTTATAATCATATGATATGCCACAGCGTGACTAATTAACAGATTAAACTTGTAAACATGTTACAATATAATTTGAGGCCTGTTGTGGCGCAGCGGCACAAGCGTGTGACTGTACACGGTTCAAGGTTCGATCCCCACGAAATATTTAATATTTTCTAATTAAACATTTGATGTTTTCATTTCTTTGCTTTGGTAACGTGCGGAATGAGTGTCTTAACACTAGGTTCCAAAGACTCTGCCTATCCTGCTATGAACTGAAAAAAAAATGAAGCTGAAAAAAAACCAATATAATTTTTGGGCCAAGTTCATTCCCTAAGTTAGATAACAGCAAGAGAAAAAAGAGAGTCGAACCAAATGTCACTAGACCATGTGATATATGAATGTACTCATCATCAGCTCAGATAAGAAAAAATAATATTGGTTGTGATAGCAAAATGCGTTTCAGAGGATTGTTTTTACTTTATCTAATGAAATTATATATTCATAATTGATATTTTTGAGGAAATTAAAACACTTACTATTTACGCAGTGGTTATAAGTTCGAATCCCGTCAGAGGCAATATCTAATTGACGAGTTTTGGCCGCTCTGGAAGTTAAGATTCTATTTCTATGCATAGTACACTTGGAATAAAATAACGAAACTAACAAAAAACATAAAAAAATCCTGCAGCTACGGAGCGGCCAAGATTCTTCGACCATACTGTATAATGCGAACTAAGAAAGGAGTAATTTCTTTACTCTTTACTCTCTATGCCTACTCCTAAGTGAATGATATGTTGATGTTTAGCGTGACGCTGTATTCTGCATATATGGCAAGCTAGTGTTAAGACACTCCGTTACCAATAGAACACTTCGGTTCCCCACTTTCCAATTAATTCTTGAGGCGTGTAGAGTGGTAGAACTTTCCGCCGCGCTTTGCCTTGTTATATGAAAAAAAAAGAAAATATCTAATATTTTATTTTCCCTGTACGAGAATCGAACCCACAACGGACGGACTTTGATCTTACTAAAAATAAAATCAACAATAAAATTTCAAACACTGCTATCCATCCACAAACCAAATAGCCCATTTTAATCAAAAAATAAATGTTGGGTGATGTAGGGATTTAAACCCACGCCGCTTGTAATCCGTCCTAGCACTCTGACCAACTACACCATACGTTTACATCAATTAATTTAGAGATTTGTAAAAATCTTCCTACTTTTTAGCATCTCGCCAACAAGTTGTGACAAATGTACGTGTTTCGACGTAGCTTGAGGAGAAAAATAGTAAAAATACTTAACTCAGCTTCACGCTGTATCCCGCACATGGCAGGGTAGGCAGAGGGAACTTAGAAACCTAGTGCTAAGACACTCCGTTCCACTTCCGTTCCCCACTTTCCGCCGAATTTGAATTATTGCGTGTTGAGTGGCGGAACTTAACGCCGCGCTTTTGCCTTATTACCATAGCGAAGAAATGAAACATTAAATATTTAAATTGAAAATATGAAATATTTCATTTCCTCGGATAGGAATCGAACCTACAGCCTCTCGGTCTCTCGCCGCTGCGCCACGGCCTCTCGCCGCTGCGCCACAACAGGCCTCTAGTAAAAATATTAACAAATATATACTTTTCTTAGTCCAGCTGGAAGGAAGAGCCCAGCGAGGGTGGTGCGTGGGCAGTGGCAGTGTTTGTTGTAGCCCAGCTCCTACATGGTGCTGGGGCGACACCTCTATTCACATTGGGAGTAACGTATATAGATGAGAACGTTTCTAAGAAAATGTCGTCTGTTTATTTAGGTAAGTTTTTTTTGTCTTTTTAGCTTCACGCTGTATCCCGCACGAGGCCGGGTAGGCAGAGGGAACCCGGGAACCTAGTGTTAAGACACTCCGTTCCACTTCCGTTTCCCACTTTCCACCCAATTTGAGGCATTGCGTGTTGAGTGCCGGAACTCAACGCCGTGCTTTTGCCTTATTACCAGAGCGAAGAAATGAAACATTAAACATTTGAATTGAAAATATTAAATATTTCATTTCTTCGACTGGGGATCGAACCCAGAATCTGTTGGTTTCAGTCACACGTTTGTGCCGCTGCCCCACGACAGGCCTACTGCTTGTTAGGTGGTAGAACTAAACGTTACCAAAGTGAATTAGTAAATATTTGGTTTTCCCAAGTGGGAACCCTGAAACAGTCGTGGTAACAGCAGCAAAAAAAAAATATTCAGAAATCATTCCAATTTGCATTTAATGTTAAATAAAAAATTGTAAAATGTAACTAAAATATATAAAAGACTAATCTATATTTATACATTTATTGATAAAAAAAATTTAATGAATTTGAAAGTAGGGTCGAGTAAGAAATAATTAAAAAAATGTTTAGCTGGATATGTTTCTATCGTACATATATACATACATACAAATTTATAAATACCTTTTTTTAGTTTCATGCTGTATCCCATACATGGCAGGGGAAAATTGGGAACCTGTTGGCATTCCTTTCCCTTCCTCACTTTTCGCCATTTAATACGCAATGTCTTAAATATGGTTTAAGATATTGCATGTTGAATGGCGGAACTCAACGCCATTCTTTGTCTTGTTAGCAAAGTGAAAATTGAACCCATAACCTGTAGCGTTCACAGTCTCACACTTATGCTCCTGAGCTTGACATGCCTTTATATAATTATTTTAAATATACTTATATAATTGTTTTAAAGTATTACGAAACTAACCCTACCTCCATGTATTTCAACTGAAAGTGATATTCTAAAAGGACTTCAGAACTTTCGAGGGAAAGTTTATTAGAGCTTTAAGCGCTTAGTTCCATTAGCTTTTAAGAACAATATCATAACGAATGTAAACGACCGCGTTAGTTGCTAACATAGGAAAGCACTCATGTGAACGCGCTTTAGATGAAACCTTTACTTTTATGACTGTCCGTTACTTATAATTTTCTGTGTATTTATACTTTTTTTAAGCTTCACACTGTATCGCATTTGACAGGGTAGGAGCTTAGTTCCTTTCCCCACTTTCTGCCGAATTTTAGGTATTGCGTCTTGAGTGGCGTAGCTCAACGCTGTTTTTTATCTTGTTATCAAATATTAAGTAGTTAATATCGGAGAGCTAAATAATCTGTTTTGTTTCACTAACTCAGGAAATTCAGTTTCTAGTTGGAAGCTTCTTTGTTGTTGGATGTTCATTTATCGTGTGAGCCTATTCTATAAGACGTTAATCGTTTTGATGTAACTCACTGAGCCTGTAGGAATGTTACAAGAGATGAATGACAAACAATAAAAAAAATATTTGTCTCTATATTTCTACTAATTAGTTATAAATTAAATATAATTTTTGTACAAAGGCACAGGTACAAGGTGCACATAGTTGTGGGTTTGATTTCGACTCGAGAAAAAAAAAATTGTCACGTTCGCGTAAAAATGTTCAGTTGGAGTTCTAACACTCATAAACGTAATGCTTCTATAATTTGGCTAATTGTCGGGAACATTTGTGTCTAAATGGGAACGGAGTGTCTTAAAATTAGGATACAAGGAAAAATAGCTGGTTAAGTAAGTCTTAAATTGTGTCTAAGTTTTATGTTGTTAATAAATTAAGCGTCACTACGTAATTAGCTGTAATAACATACTTATTATATATATTCATTTCATCATAAAATATTCAATATAATTTTATGAGTTTTTTAAATATTGTTGTATAGTAGCTGGTATGTGTCTAGTCATAAACTAAGGTTATGAATATTTGTAATATTTTTATAGTGTTATTCCACACTTAGGAAAGAAAAGCCATACGGTCTCAGTCATTCACTATAGTTGGTCAGAGCGCTTGGACGGTTTCCAAGAGGCACGGGTTCATATCCTGCTTCGTTCAAATTTTTATACGTTTTTAAATGTGTGGGATATAGTGTGAAGCTGAAAAAAATAGAATCCAGAGTGATGTCTCAAAGAATCTACTTAAAACACCAGTAAAATATCAATAAACGATATACAGCCAACTTGTCACCTGCTCGTTCGCTTGCTTAGACTTTTCGGAAACTGTTTAAATACTCCCCTCCCATCTTCCTTAAACTATATACAAGCCAAATTTCAGCTTTCTTTTGGTAAGAATAGATTACTTAGTACACTCAGCTCCGTAGATCAAGTGTCTTTGTACACTCATTCAGAGTGTCTTGAATCGCAAAATTTATCGTGACACAAAAACTAATGTCTCAGCAACTACTGTGTGTATATATTGCGTGTGTGTATATATATATATATATATATATATATATATATATATATATATATATATATATATATATATATACATACATACATAAATCGCGAAGACACAATCAATACCCATTGTTAATTAGAAAATCAAAAGGCAAATCCCAGAGCAATTGCAACACACAAATTCACACATCGTGCTAGTTTCTTCAGACAGCCAGCTTAATTAAGTCTCATTCCACCACACTACGCCTTATTACCCACGCAATAAGGACTATAATACTAACAAAAACACCTGTCGTTGGCAATAGTCGATACATGACATGAAATTAATCCGGTCCCGCTACGAAATGCATTTCCGGTAAGGCACTCCCTAGACGATCAATGAAATGTTTCATATATATATGTATATGTATGTATATGATAAGATACTTTGTTTTCGCTTCTTATAAATCATACATTAGGGCATTTTTTGTAGTAGGGCAGCGTCTGGTTATACGTGAGGATAATGGATTCAAAGTAGGGCAGCGTCTGGATAAACGTAAGGGTAATAGGTTCAAATCTCAATTGAAGTAAACTTTTTGTTTACATTGTGCTATGTTATGTACCCGCCGATTGGCACTCGACATACACTGGTTGACTGGCAGAGATGTCTTATTTAAATAGATAGATCCACCTTTGTACCTTATATACTTTATATGTTTGTGTTTCAAATTTTTTTTTAATAAAGATTATAAATTATTTTAAATTTCCACTCTTTGGTAAGAAAACAATAAGATAATATGGACACTGGGTTGATTCTGCATATATGTAGGTGTATTTATTGTAAATCACACTATACTTTTTATTTATATCAACTGAGATCAAAATGTGATTATAGCTGGCTTTTGGCAAACTAAACAGATCTTAATATTAGATTGCGGATCAATTTTAGATATACTCGTAACAAGTACGTATGAAGATACTCTCGTAGTGAATTAGGGGATGTTACATTATATTGTGTGCTTTGTCATATTCTGAAAATGTTTGCAGCAAATATTATTCTATATTTCTTTTTATTCTGGCCTTGAGTGGATTCATTTTATTTTTCCGGTTATGAACAAAGTTTGAACTTGAAAAGGTAATTACGGCTTTGAAATTATAAAATAATATAGATATTGGGGAACCTATCGTAACTGACCCCAATAAATGTGGTCAACGATAACCATTGGCCAATCACCAATCCTACATTTGAAAAGAGCAGTCGTATCAACAAACACAAAAAATAACTTTTGGCAGTTTCTATACTTTAAAATCATGCCATGCCAAGCATCCATCTAACAGTGAAGAAGCAACTCCTCTAGCCATCATTAACACAAGCGTTGAGTCAATTTGACTAAGCAATTGAAAATATTTTACTTCCAACGAAAAACTTTATTAAGAAAACTATCGGACCAAAAAATTCACGGACGATTAAAGTCTGTGAAAATTACATATAAATATTAAAAACGGTTTCGTGAACTTAATATATGTCATAAGTTATATAGGCTTGTCGTGGCGCATTGGCACAAAGGTATGATTGTAAACGCGACAGGTTGTTGGTTCGATTCCCTTTCGGGGAAATTAAATATTTAATCATTTCATCTTTCGCTCAACACACAATGCCTCAAATTCGGCGGGAAGTGGAGAACTGAACGGAGTGTCTTAGCACTAGGGCTCCAAGTTCCATCTGCCTTCCCTGCCATATGCGGTATACAGAGTGAAAAACGTGAATTTTTATATAATTCTTAGATAGTTTAATTTCAATGGAAGCAACGACTGATAATATATAACTTGTATTATATGAAGTGTACAGCCATAAGTATTTCAAATGCAATGACGTTTATAAATAGTGATCTTGGCACATTGTCTAGTAATAAATTATTTTACTACGGACGTCGTGGCGTCATCGTACAAGCGTGCGACTGTAAGCGCGACGGTAGTAAGCTCGATCTTCACTTGGGGAAATGTATTTGGGCGTTTGTTCTGTCATTCAATACAAAATATCCACAATCACAGTGAAAAGCGGGGAACAGAAGTGTCTTATTGGAAACTGAGTGCCTAAATTCCCTTATATTTTATCTGTACTTTATAATTTTTTTTGGCTTCTATGATAGATATAAAATACTTCATTGCGTGTTCTGTAGTATAAGTTTTAAATTTGCAATTTAAAGTACAAATAATCTAAATAAACTTGAAAAATAAACATAATTTTAATTATAAACAATGAAACCTCTTAACCTATATCTCAGTTTCATACGTTTTTAGTTACCTTATATATCGAGTACTGTGTGATGGTATATAGTCACCTGTTACGTACTGCTTCAAATATTCATCTGGCGTATAGGTGTACTGCAAAGAGATTGAAACTCGAGATCCAGATCGAAATTTTTTAACAAAGTGGGCGGGAGAAATTTGGAAACCTAGGTTTAAAACACTCCGTCCCGTTCGCCGCTTGTCGCAGAATTCCCCAATGTAAGCCGATGTTAAGGTTGATTGGCAGAATCCGCCGCCGCGCTTTGCCTTGTTAACCATAGCGAAGAAAATGGAAGTATTAAATAATTATGTTCCTCGAGTGAGAACCAAACTGACACCTTGTCGCATTTACGATCACATGTTTTCGCCTCTACGCCACAATAGCAAGCGATTAATCTGACTTAAAATTTTTCATTGAAAATACATTAAATTGTTCCCCATGTTAACCTAACACCACCCTCTGTATACAAGAAATCGAAACATGTCACTGAATATATGTTACGACTTACCCAAGTCCAGATTTTCAATGTACGGATGCCATTACCCCGCCCGAGCCACTTCCGGCGCACGAGAGGCCTGAGAGGGCAGAGAGGCTCTAAGAAAAGAGCGTGGATAGAGACCACTCGAAGTATCGATATGCGGGTCGTGTGTGTGATCCAGTGGCAGATATAAGATATTAGAAGATATATTTTTTGTCTTCGCCTTTCCAATTCCAATGAGTACGCACTTAGCAGAGTAGGCAAAGGGAACTTGGGAACCTAGTGCTTAAACACTCCGTTTCCACTGAATTCTTATGGTGTTGCACTATAAATTTGCTCGTAACCAAAGCAAAGAAATGAAAATATTAAACTATTTATATTAAATATTAATCTATTTCATTTCATCAAGTGGCGATCGAAGCGAAGCGAAGCTCGTCACGCTTACAGACGCAGGTCACGACAAGCTTGAAAAAAAATCTTCCAGCTTGAATTTCAACTTGTAACTATAAATAATACATTGAATCTCTGCCACACGTCGTTATTTAATTACAAATTTAGATAACAATAGCGTGCAAACTATATTGACGTACGCATTTTTGCATATCGGACTAACGACTACTTGTGAAATTTATTACCGCAATTATTGTGCCATATATAGCTTAGTCCCAGTATGGTAACTGAGAATGTAGCGTTGGCTTATATAAAATGGATACGCAAATGTATCATTTTCCTCAAAGAAGGAATGTTAAGGCAGAGAAGAAGAAAGAATAAATAATTTTGTGATAAATCACTCTGTTCTCTATATTTAGTATTGGATTGTATGGCGAGAGAGAACGCTATTTTTTTATATTTTTTTAAAAATATTATTGTACACTGAGGAAAAACCGTACGAGGTTCAAATCAACTATCAATAAGTTCAATAAGATGTGATATAGCTTATATTATTTTACATAGCTTTTTTAAAAATTTAAGCCACAAACACGGAAACAGCTATAACATTCAATTGCAATCGCAAAAAAATATCTCATAAATAGTTTTAAATACCAAATAAAAGCTTTCACTGTACCACAATATTTATCCTTCGCGGCTTTTAGCTGTGAAAACAATGTGAAGGGTCGTAACGGAATACACTGTGCCTCCCGGCGGCGATGCTAGTGCGGTTCTTTGAACAATGGAATGATACTTGAGTATTTATCGCACTTTTACGGTGACACTTTTATAGTGGAGTGGGTATAGTACTATACTTATAGATATTAAATTTAAAAACGTATAAAAATTTGAACGAAGCAGGATTTGAACCCGCGCCTCTTGGAAACCGTCCAAGCGCTCTGACCAACTAAGTCATTCGTTCTCACCAAGCTACGTCGAAATTCTTATATCGCTTGTTACAACTTATTTATGTTGTGAGCATCTCTGTATGGAAAATTCTACGGAGCTTGGTGAGAACGAATGGCTTAGTTGGTCAGTGCGCTTGGACGGTTTCCAAGAGGCGCGGGTTTAAAACCTGCTTCGTTCAAATTTTTATACGTTTTTAAATTTAATATTTTTCTTTCCTAAGTGTGGAATAATACTTTAAAATTATTAAAACTATACTTATAGAGGTTCTGGGTTCGATTCCAGATTGTTAAGTAAAAAATGTTTCTAGGTGTCTTTTTCGTTTCTTTTCACACAAAGAGAGGTGAGATACGTGATAGAAATTTGTGTTAACGGAAGTGGAAAGCGATGTGTTAGACAGAACAGAACACAATAGATTTTTTCATAAGTTTAATTATAAATAAAATTACGCGAACTATGTAAAAAAAGGAATGCCACCTCAGACTACCCGTGACCACGGACTACTGTAAAGTGTTCGAAACGTCGGGTTTCCTAAAATGTTTAAAAGTCAATATACGAGATTAATCCGTTTAAAAGTGTTTCATTTAAAATGTGTAACAATCGCGAATATCAATGATACTATTATGAACTCATTTCCTCGGGGATCGAACCCACATGCTATCGCGTTTACGGTCGCTTCTTGTGCCCCTGCCCCACGACAGGCCTCTATATATGTATATATATTTTTTGTATAGCTTCACACTGTATCCACACGGCAAGGTAGGCAGAGGGTACTTGGGAACCCAGTGTTAAGACATTCCGTTCCACTTCCGTCCCCCACTTTCCGCCGAATTTGAGGCATTGCGTGTTCAGTGGCGGAACTCAACGCCGCACTTTGCCTTAATAGCAAAACGAAGAAATGTAACAATAAATATTTAAATTGAAAATATTAAATATTTAATTTCCTCAAGTGTGTATCAAACCCACAGCCTCTCGGTTACAGTCACACGCTTGTGCCGCTGCGCCACGACAGGCCATTTAAAATAAATCAAAATATCTGTTTTTCATTTTGTAATAAGAAATGAATTATATGGTACAGCGTAACCTCTACGTAAAGAGCAAACGCCTTGATATACTGCAAAAGTTTTTTATTTTATTTCTCTTTGCGGAAGCTTTCCCTACCAACTATATTGGCTTGACACCCCATATATTATATTACGAAATATTACTCCCTATGGTTTAGTGGTAAAAAGTAGTGATAGTAACGAAGTCCAGAATACATAAAAGTATTTGTACCCGTTTCCTTTTGCGTGACATAACTAATCTACATTAAAATCTAGATAAAAATTCATATATATTATTCAGTATAAGAAGTTACAAGCTTCATTTTTTGAACGTCAAACGGTTTACCATCGGTACACTAAAGTTACTGCCTCAGACCTGAAAAGAAACCAAACAAGAAACTCAGCGGGACATTTCTATTTTTTATTGTTTTAGAATTTCATATACAAAGGGTCCTATTAATAAGACTCGACAGTACGTCCGTTTGGCTGTCTTGAGGCTAAAATCTCGAGAATCGTGATTTCAGTTGAAAAAGTTGTTAGTTGAAATTTTCATATGTATGATGTATTTCTGTTAGCGTTATAGTTTAACTCTCCTTAAGAAGACACTGACGATGTCTGGAGAACGAAGTGTCTTAACACATAATATATATATATATATATATATATATATATATATATATATATATATATATATATATATATATATATATATATATATATATATATATATATATATATAATTAAACTACATCACACGTATAGTATATACGTATACTATACGTGTGCTATAGTTTAATTTAAATTAAACTATAAATATATTAATTTAATATTTTTTTTATATATTTCAGGTGTTTACTACACAATGGCCGTGGTGGGACCGGCGCTGGGCTACGTGCTCGGTGGCCAGATGTTGAAAATTTACACTGATTTCGCGAGCGTTGATTCAGAAACGTAAGCATAATTTATCTTACTCTATATTCTCTCCGTACCGATCGAAAACATTATACCAGACCTTTTGTAGAGAAGATAAATAAAAAAAAATGTTATTCTGAGTGGAGACATTCAAGCAATTAAAGAATGAGTGATTATTTCCTGAATACCTTTTAAAATTATCCAAGATTCAATATTACTATACGTTAAACTTATATAAGTCGGTAGTGGCGCAACGTTACGTCTCACCATAAATGTGAAGATTCTGGATTCGATTCCCGCTAGGGGAACTAAATTCTCTTACTTCTCCGCTCAATACTAGATCAGATAAAGCATGATCTTGAGTATCACCACTCACCACGCATTGAGTAAAAAATTGAGCGTAACATCAGACACTGAGTGTCTTAGCATCACGTTCCCTCTGCCTACCCCTACGTCCTACTATAGCGAGAAATTAATGAAAATGTCAAAATTATCCGAAATTTACAGTAGAACACCAATATAAGGTAACTAACCCCAGTTACCAAGCAAGAATTTACCTTATCAGCTAGATTTTTTTTTGTCTTCTTTAGCTTTACGGTATATTCTGAACATTGCAGGGTATCTAAAGGGAACTTGGGAACCTAATGTCAAGACACTCCATTTCCATTACCACACTTACATTTTCCGCAAAATTTGAAGAATTGCGTGATAATTTTAAGGTCTGTCTTGTTATCAGAGCAAAAAATAATAAAAATATATAATATTTTTTACTCAAATAGGGATCGAATCCACAACCCGTCTCGTTTACAGGTAAAAATCGGCTAGTCGCTACCTAATTATACGTAGCCGTTTCCACGTTTTTAATATTTCACCAACAGCGACACGGCTTCATTCAGCCAACTCGACTCTCGCTTTCATCTTATTGTGACTCAACTTTTCAACTTTTGCAGCGAAATTAAAACCTCCGACCGCTCTATACTTTAATGGCTTCCAAAATATAATTCGCGGAAAAACGTATTTCAATGACCCTGGTGTTTCCTTTCTACATTAATTATAATAAAAATGGCCTTGCCTGGACTCAATACAGGAATAGAAGTTTTAATTAGAATAGGATGTTTTCCAGGTTCCCAGGTTCCTTTTGCCTACCCTACTATATGCGGTATACAATATGGAACCAAAAAAAGTAGTGTATAAGATTCTTATTTCTATGTAATTATTAATTAATTACTTTCAATACCCTTTTCTCTTTAACGAGATGCCATAAATGATGTCCATAAAAAGCTCTCATTTTATCTCAACGTTGCACTTTGCCGAGTGAGAAAATTAAAATATTAAATATTTCATTTGCTCGTGTAGGGATCGAAACCTCAAGGATACAATCCAATCCGTAATTTAAGTAATATTTGTAAATCTATAAATAACTCTCCTTAACCGAGTGACTGATAACGCTCAGATGAAACCATTATATGTAAACAGTTGATATATATAATGTAGCCTTTCTTAAAGGATAGAAGAGCTTTGGGGAGAATTTCTAGAAAAAGCGGTATTTTCTATTTTACTTCCTAAGGGTCCACCAAAGCAGCGGGCGATGATTAGTACAGAATTAATATAAAATTTAAACATATTTTTAGTGTTTACAATATGACAAAGGGCAAAGAATTAAATGTCGGAAACCGTCTCGCAGTCTACATTTATTTGTGCGATCGTTCAACTGGATTCTTTTACCAGATCTTATTTGCGGCTCTTTTAAAATAGTAAATTTATGGCCAGAGCGAGCTGAGCGGTGCAGTGTTTTCTTTAGAAAGCTTTTACAGTGAAAATTATAACAAATATAAAGTTTTTAAATGAAAAGCTTAGATACTTTGAAAGTCGTTTATGGTAACTGGGTAGTTTCTTTGAAGCCTATAGTGACGCAAGCGTGCGCGCGACAGCTTGTGAGTTTGATGCCCACTTGAGGAAATGAAATATTGAATATTTTCATTTCTTCGCTCTGGCCAAGCCATGCGCGGCGTTAAGTTTCGCCAATCAACACGCAACGCCTTAAATTCGGCGGAAAGTAGAGATCAAAACGGAGTATCTTAATGCCAGTTTCCTTAGTTCCCTCTGGAGAAATTACATTTCTTTTAGCTTCGCGCTTTATCTCGCTCATGGCAGATTAGGCAGAGAGAACACAGAAAACTAGTGTTTAGACACTCCGTTTCTATTAAAACATTTTCATTATTCACGCGGAACGTGAGACACTGCGTGTTGAGTGGCGGAGCTCATCGCTCCGCTTCGCCTTGTTACTAGAGCGAATGAAAATATTAATATTTCATTTCCTCGAGAAGCGATCGTACCCACAACCAGTCGCGTTTGCTCCTACGCAATGACTGAGTTCAAACAAGCCAATATTTCTATAAATACAACACAATTCTACATCTATAATTAAAACAATGACAATATTAACTTAGAAAGCAGCGTTACGTATTGTATATATTAATAACCATATACATATATGCAAATGAACAATCGTGGAAACGTTCAAATGTAAAGGCGATCCCTAATGAATAAGAATAATAAACCAATGTCGATATTATGCAAGATAATATTATGATAATATTACTTCACTTTTAACTTTATTTTCTTTAATAGAATTTATTCTCTGTTCAGATTTTTAAGGGTTCACACTGTATTTCGCATTTGGCAGGGAACATGGGAACCTAATGTTAAGGCACTCCGTTTCCTAAATTTTGATGTTTGTTTTTCTTTAGATTATTATTATAGCGAGGAAATATTAATAATAAATTTGGTCGAGTAACAATCGAGCCTACACTGGTACGTTTTTAAGCATAGAATCTTTGCATCACAATTTCCTATAAATATATATTCTATAAAAAATAATTTAGTTAAAAAGTTATTAAACTATTCATGGTCATCAAAAATAACTGACTTTTTAATAATACAATTTATATACTTTAGAATTACTTATAGATTACCATTTATGTAAAGATTTGGTATAATTTTAAAAGCTCAAGCTGTCAGTAACTACATGCTTTTATGTGCATGTACCAGCTAGCAATCCACAAGCGGCTTCTTCTTAAGATCTTCTTATAATTT